>PVLD010026092.1:0-22704 GCA_004027595.1 Dinomys branickii | reverse complement strand
AAGAAAAAGAAAAAGTAAAAGAAACCTGAAAACAAAACCTCCCAAGGAGGAGACATTGAGAATAAGGCTACGGATTTGAAGACTCCACCAGAAGAGGGCAACAAAGTTCTGATTTGCTTGTGACAAGTCATTTAGTGGATTGCTCCACAGATGCAGAAACATAATGCCGAAGATTTCATCATACATGGAAAATTGGAAAGAGTTACAAATGGAAGGGCCTGAACTGGGTTATACAATCCCTCTGTGTTTTGGAGATATAAAGGCAATAATTTTAAGGTACATTTTTAGGCAGTTGTATATTCCCCTCTTTGTGTCCAGGACATCGATTTAAAGCAGCTGATTACCAGTTTAGGAAATGATGGGAAAGACATGTTTTTCTACAATAGTACTTCACAGAACCTTCTGAAATTGGAGTTTAAGATTTTATTGTGAGAATAGCCAAGATGCATAAAACATTATTTGACGTTGACACCTAAATTAGGTTCCTGACACCTGGTAACGGGTTGTTGGAGTACACAACTTAGAGAACCTTGACCATCATTTCTTTAATTCTATAGATGTTCAGATTTGACTTTCCTGAATGAAAATAATAGTTTCCTGTCTGAAAAGTACTCAGAGATCACTTTGGGCAAATATCAAGCATATTACATGATGTTTACCTTTGAAGATGTAGGTTCATCAATTCTCACGGTTTTCAATCTGGCCAAACTGAACAAGCACCATCTCTGTCCATTGTGTGTTGCTATTGAACTGTCTGAGACTGGGTAGTTTATAAAGAAAACAATATTATCCAACTAACATTTCTGAAAGGACAAGAAGATGACCCTGGTTAGGATCTACTTACTTCTAGTAAGGGCTTCTTTATGGATGACTTTGAAGTGGCAGAAGCGCATTCCGAGAGATATTCTAAAGAGCTGCTGAAATTTCTTATAATAACACACCCCTGTGGAAACCAAGGTAGGCCCAGGTGACCCGACCATGTCCCACAGGACAGCATCAATCCATTCGTGATGTGAGAGCCACAGCGATCTGGGAAGAGTCCACTAAACTTCATTTGTTGTAATTTCACTTCCTTGGGAAGTTCCCACCACCTTGGGAACTAAGCTTTTAGCCCTTGAACATTTGGGGACAAATCATTTTCCAAATTCCACTTTTAAAATTAAGAAATGATCCATCTTGCATTCTTACCTCTGGTACTCTGACCAACTTAATTCAAGATAGCAATATGTAATATAACAACCTTCATAAATGCCTATCTTCTTGTTTTGAAACTCTGTATAGTTTGTGTGTGTGTGTGTTGCTTTGCTTTTGATTTTGTTGTTGTTTCATTAATGTTTTTCTTCTCTTTAAGACAAAAATAAGTACATTAAAATCCAAGGATCAACAACAACAACAGAAAAATCAAGAAATGAATTAACCACCGGAAAAGTTCTTAGATTTACTCAGACACGTCACTTTACTTTCACTTACTACTAATGGAAAATATTCTTCAATATTTGCATTCCCATATATTGTCTTCCCATTTGAAATATGGTAATAGTTATAACATTCTGCATGATGGAGATAGGTTTTACAGATTCCATAATTAGGATTTATCAGCAAATCCAGAAATTGCAATAAGTGCTCAATTCTAACTGCTTCCAATATGTTTCCACAGTCAAAAAAGAAGAAAGAAAATAATAAAAAACTTCCAAGTCAGCATAGAGTGCCCAAAATTAAAAGAGCTCATGTTTACAATCACCATCCTAAGGTCCTAATTTTGAATCTGCTGTATGCATTCACTGCTGCAGGGAAAGGAGATAGAAGCATGCACACTTTCCAAATGTTATGAGCATTTTCTAAAATTGGATGAATTGAACTGAGTCAGTGTGTTTGGAATGACTGTCCAAGTGAGCATATTTCATTTTAATCATACATTAGGTGGTAGTATGTGTTAAAACATAAATAATAAAAACACTCTAAATTGAAGCTTTCATCTAAGTCATTAAAATTGAGCAGCAATGAGTCAGAACTTAAATCAAGAGAAAGAAAGATTTTATCAAACACATTGTCTAAAATTGCTGGGACATCGCAACAGGAGTGAAGTACAGTGTGGATTAATTGACTTTAATGTTATTTTAGCATTTTATACTTAATATGTCTCAGGACCCGTCATTCATACCATTCCACCCTTGGTATGAGCTGGTTTTAGCCTATAGTTCAGGGCTGGGGATATAGCTCAGTGGAATAAGCGCTTGCCTAGTAAGCGCAGGATCCTGAGTTTGATCCCCAGTACCGCAAAAAAAAAAAAAAAAAAAAAATTTTTTTTAGCCTACAGTTCATAATAATATGGGTAAAGGGAAAAGTAAAATGAGGGGAGGATCCCTAGAGTTTCTTAAAATCATCTAATTTATAACTAATAACGTATAGAAAGCCACCGAAACATGATGAGCTGACAATTGCAGGCAAACACAGTTAAGCAGAAGATCTCTGTCTCGTGTTCTCCCCACTTTTTGCAACCTCAACACTGGGTGTGCAGTGCTTAGTGAGTGGGAGAGAGAGGGGAGGTGGAGATGGAGAGAGAAACCCAGATGCCCTCCTTCCACTGCAGACAGCCAACCCGCAGCCGAGCATCAGCCTGCACAGTGCGTGTGTGGGTAGAGAGGCGTTAGGTACTGAATGACAGCCTCAAGTTCACAGGTTGACAACTTAATTCCCAGGATCGGGAAGTGTAGCTTTATAAGGAAATAAGTTGCTACAAATATCATCTATTAAGATAAGTAAAACGGGTCCTTAATTCAATATGACTAGTGTCGTTGTATAAAGGGGAAATGTACTCACAGATGAACCGAGGGAGACTGTCAGGGGAAGGCAAGGCCAGGTGTCACCATGATACTCCTGTTAGCCAGAGAATGCCAAGGCTGTCAACCAGAAGCTGGGCGAGACACAGGGACACCATATTCCCCAAGGCCCTCAGAAGGATCCAACCTGGGCAACAACCTAATCTCAGATTCTTTGTTTGCATACAAGCTGTCAAAAAATAAATTTCTGCGCTTTGAACCATCCAGTTTGCAGTACTTTGCTACAGTGGCCCTGGCAACAAACACAGAGGCTGTGTATGAAGTAGGCTTTGATTATCATAAGAATAAAAAGCACACTGTCTACAATTACGGTCTTATTAGAAGGGATGCCAGAACATCTTATCAGATGATGATAAGGAATACAATGAAACATTCTTAAAGTTTCCTATCAGAAAGCAGAGAAGAGCCTTCTATGGAATGGATTACACAGAAATAATAACAATGAAAAACCAGCTGTAAAATTATGCTTCATGTGTCCTTTAAAATTACCAATTGCTCATAAATTTGTAATCAATAGTATGTATTATTTGAATAGAAAGTTGTAAATGTGAAATAATTTAGTATATTTAAATTGCTTTAAAAACATGGCAATTAGTACCCAATGTGTGCTGTCATTATTATTGGTTTTTTAAAAATATGGTCACAGTCAAAATTGATGGTTAAAATATATTGCATTTAGTACAAGATAATAGATGTAATGAATATATTTTAAAAACCTGGTGATTAGTCTTCAGTAAATGGTTGCTATCATTGTTAGTTGCACTTTTAAAATATTTTAGTATTCAACATCTATTTTATTAAAATATAATAAATTTTAGGGCCAGGGATGGAGCTCAATGGCACAGGTGCCTGCCTGGCAAGCACAAGGGCCTGAGTTCAACTCCCAGTACAAATAAATAAAGAGTAGTAATATTTATTACATATGAATTAACTATTTAAAATAACAAATCAGCATGAACTAGGGTGGACTTATCCCTACAGTAATTTGGTGAATGAAACTGGAAGCTTCTTGAGTGGCATATGCTTCTCAATATTGTCATCACAGCGTGTGTAAAACACCTCACATATTATGTTTCCACTGCATTTGTAATTTCAAAAGGGAACACTGGGCTGTCTTTCCGGTTTTATTTTTAATGAGCTGAATACGTTCTTAATTCTTGTGAGATTTTAAAGTGATAGTATAAATGTTTAAAAATGTGTCCTTTGAGGAGGATAGCTTGGGGAGGCGGGAGGACTACATCGCTGCGTGTCGTTTGAAACACCTCTGCAACAGCCGCTCCTTAAAGTAACCTTAGAATGTATTTGATCATTGTTTAGCTCATGCAAACAAAGTAGAAAAAGTTCAAAACCAAAAGACAAACATAATTGCAAATGTAAATATCCTACTTTATAAAAAATAAAAAGTATAATGTCAGTAAATCTGTAGTAAAACCACTAAAGCTAACAACAAAACTAAATTAACCATGAGGTGATGGTAATGAGGATTTAAATTTTAAAATTGGAAATCAGTTAAAAGGAAAAACACATAGTACACAATGTATTAATTCTATATTTATAGCTTGTTGATAGTAGATGATGCTAACATTTGAAAGTTTGAATAATAAATACTTAATTTTAGGGTTAATACTCTTACCAAAGCAATAGGAAATTCACAATATAATTTTTAGTAAAATGCAAATCTTGAGTTACTTACAAACTGAATTTTATGCTGTTCTGATTTGAACATGTACTCTAAAATATAGACACTGTAAAAGGTCCATATTTTAGAAAGGTTGAATTTCACTTGCCATTTTAGTGATATCAAGGAGTGAAACCTTTAAGAGGTGATTTCAGTGCCTTATTGGAAGGCGCACGCTGTTACAGTATTGTGAAATTCATCCGCTCATTATGTTTCTCTCCCTCTCGCCCTTGATGACTCATTGAGAAGGTCATCACCACATGCTGATTCCTTCATGGTGGACTCCGTGGGTTCCAGACTTGAGCCAATAAATCTGTATTCATTTTCTATATGAATCAGTCTGTAGTATTTTGTTACCTTGTCACAAATGGACTCACACATGTGCCTGGTATAACCAACTAAATGACCTGAAAGGATGTTAATGATGTGAGAATATATAAATGATAAGCCCGTGGATGAGAGAGCCTCCGACAATTTTTGAAAGACTCACTTAAAGACAACAATCTCTTTAAGGCTGAATTAAAAAAGCGTATGGTCCCTGGATAAAAAACACTGGAAATTTCAAAGGGCAGATGGAATCTCTCACAGATTTGTAGGGTTTGGAAGACAGACAACATGCTCTCAAGCGACACAAGCCATAGTCTGAGCAGTGGTATTTACAACACCTGTATCTTATATTCTATAACATAGAAAGATTCCCCAAAATAAGAAAACCTACTGAAAAGACAAAAAGGAAATGAGTCCAGACTTGGTAGTACAGCTCTGTGTTGAGCACACATTTGTGTGTTTTCGGGGTGCAGTGGGGTATTTGTCTACAGTAGATTCTTTATACAATGATTTATTTCTAGAGTTTTTTTCTTTTTTAGTGTCAGTTGAAATTATTCACCTTATCTTTTGCAAATTTCACTTTCTCTGGTGCATGTTGGAGGTGGACAGTGATTGCATTCATGTAATCGCTGTAAAACACTCCAGTGAGGAGCTGGTCCATGTTCACAGCGTATCTCCATTCCTCTGTCCCCTTCCATCACCATTTCTTTCTGTTTAGCCAACGTCAAATTTATTTACTTTGCAGAGCTTTGTCACATTGATTATCACAGACAAATACTGACACCCAGAGAGAAGGGTCCAAAACATGTAAAACACATAGCAGGGTTGTGCTGGATCAGGGTATGCTTTTAGGTGCATTGGCCAAGCCTACAGCTGTGTTTAAGTTTGTGCTATTTATTTGGTTCCAGTCAAGCTCGAGCATGATGATGCTTTTTCAGAGAGTGAGGACCAGTGGATGGGCTCAGGCGAGGGCCCAAGCCAGGAAGCCACACAGTAGCTGGCTACCCAAGGAGAGGGGGCCCGCATGGTGCCCAGGATGTGTCCTGCAGGGCTTGCTCATGGCAGATCGGCCTCCATGAGCATTCCCAGTGATACTGTGAAGGCTCTCTAGCCTGAGTGCTACAAGGTCTTGGAGATTCAGGCTAAAAGCAGCTCTAAAGCTTTTCCATGGCCATGTCTGGAGTCTGCATTTCTGACAGGCAGCAGGTACCATGTGCCCGGCCAGCTGAGGACAAGGGGGGCTGCCTCACATTCTGCTGCTGCCAGATTCCCAAGCCCACGTCTACCTGTTCTGCTCTCTCCTCAAGGAGTGTATTTTAATGGACAAGAGTCGATAGCCGTGAAGCTTGTACTCTCCTTTGGAAGTTGCCTTTTCCCACATCCAGAAGGCTGACAGGGACAAGACTGTCCATACTTCATGCTGGCCAGCTCTGGGTGTGGGATTCCCTGGCATGCTGGCCAAGGTCTCCCACTTCCTGTGCTACTTTATCTTCTGACAGTGAGTTATCTTAAGACATCATTCTTGGGCTTATTCCTAAGTATTTAATGTTTTGAGCTCAGGTCAATAGTATCTTTTGTGCTAGTGCATAGAAGTATAGTGGAATTTTGTGAGTTGACATTATGTCCTGTAATCTTACAAAACTTCGGTGTTAATCTTATTTGACCTTTGCAGTATGTTTTGAAGTACACAGTTGTATTTGCTGCTAATTAAGTCAGTAGCTTCAAGATGATATTACTGGTCATTTTCACCACAACTCTGTTTACAGAGATATGGCAGGTGTTTCCATTCACAGAAAACAGTTTATATACACATGTGAACTCAGTCATATATATCTATAGTTCCTTTTACAGATCTTAGCCTCGTCATACAGCCTGAAAATATTAGAAAAGGTAGTTTTCTATTAGTAAATAACATTTAAGAGGAAAGTTTCCTCAATAAGTTTCCCACAATATCTACTATTATCAAATAATTGTTTATAGGTTGAAACCCACAACTTAGCTAATTAAGAGGCTTGTCTCACATTTCACAAAAGGAGCATCTTTTCATCCCTTAAATATTTACTTTTAATCACCCATTTAATTCATTACATCAACAAAAGCCATCCGTTAACTTTGCGCATTCTGAGGTTATTTTTGTGCACGGTGAGACCGACAATATGAGGAATCATAGTTTTAACATTAAAATCAGGAGTTATATTATTGGTCTACAAAGGATCAGATCCTGTGGGCAATTATGTAATGAAGTCAGCCTTCCACCATGCCTCTCATTTAGATTCTGCTTAGAAGAATTGAAAACGTTATCAAAAAGCAGCCAACTTCGCCACCCCAACAGGTATCAAGGACCAGCCACGCAGGCTGCTAAATGAAGTGCAGTTATGTTAATTGTGTGTCCAGCTCTGTGGCAGCTTGAGAGGATTAGCATTTAATAAGTGTAAAGTCCATCAAAGTGATAAAATAAGAAAGCTTTGTAAGACTATAGATTGCCTCTTTAGATTCTCAAGAAGATCTAAATTGAGAAATGTGAAATCCAGATTCTTCAGGTAAATTACTTCCCGGATAAAAACAAAAACACAAAAAATACATTGTGAGTGATATTGAAAGAAAGTCAAATATTCCTTCAGTGAATGTATGCGCACATGCACCAGATGGAGAACAGATACATACTGAAAGTTATGATTTTAAACCCTTATGAGTGCATCAAAGTTGACTTCAAGTCATATAACCCAGTCATATAACCTATTTTATTATCAGTCTAATATATTAAATTATATTCAGAGATAAATCACTAGTTTCAACGGAGTCTTTATTGCTAGTCATTCTTTTCTTTTTTCTTTTTTTCATTTTAAAGATTAAAACATCTTAACAAACACACATGCATTTAGAAAGTAACATAAAAAGTGATACAAGCAATACAGAATCTCAGAGGTGATAGGAAATTAACAATGGTTGTTGTATTATGTATAGATATCCTCAATTTGGATACTCAGATAAACAAATATAGACATGCAAGATTGATCATGCACTTAAACATTAAGTCTTCCTTTCAATAGAGCAATCATAATCAGGGTACAACTATGTTAGCTATTCTGTGTGTACAGTCTTTCTTCTATGAGACATGTTCAGCTTTCGTTGGTTGTCTTGCCTCTCAACATCTGCTTTCCTTTCATTTGAAGCCACTGAAACAGGAAAAATTGTGGCACGACAGTGCTGGGACATAGGGCTGACATGACAAAATAACTTAACAAGCACAGTAAATTATTATCCTTTGTAGCATGGCATGTTTCAGCAGAACTATTCTGAGGCCTTGATAAAACCACGAAGCAGAATGGTTGCATGAAGTGAGAAATTGTTACCAATAAAAAGCCTAAATAAGCCCTCTAGTCTCTCTTGCCCGTGTTCAATTTAAAACTCACTAATTTGGGAAGTCTCACAGCTGGGAAATACATTATTAATTTCCCACTAGCTTTGCTGTTGATAACATCTCTGATATGTGGGTTATGTTAATAGTTGCCTAGGCTACTTCCTGCAAGTTGATCTGCAAGTTGCATTTACTGAGAAAGCTGATACTTCACGAGAGACTACACAAATGTAATCGGTGACTAAAATGGGAGAAACAGGGGCCATTTCTGCCTTCATATGGTGTCTTTCCCCTGTAATGTCTCAACCCTTGGAACTGAGGGTTCGATTATATTTTCTCTCTTGGTCTCTTGGTCTCTCGGTCTCTCTCTTTCTTTCTCTCTCTCTCTGTCTCTCTGTCTGTTCAATCCAAGACTGCAGCACGGCATCAGCCGGCCCACTCCCCACTGGAACCGGAATGCACTTTCTTTGCTTCCTTTCTCATCGCTTTTCTATCCCCACCTTTGTCCACAAGCCACTAAATCCAAGTATCTGAAGGTCTTCAGTCATATCATGGGGCCTAGATGACAAGGCTGGGGTGTTGTACATAGGATCATGGTGCCAGATACAAAAATATTCAACCTCTAGGACAAGTTGATCAATAGCATTTGGTGATCCAAGTCTGTCTTATGAATAAGGGTCTTTTTGGAACCACGCATGAATCCGCCAGTGGAAATATTGCACTTTAGCCCGTCCTAGGAAAAAAGTACAAATGTACTGCTTGTTCTACGAACAGAAGCTTGATAGTTCCAACCACCGCTGACTTTCTTCAATCAAAATCACAATTTAGCCAATGGCCCTCTCCCTTTAATTTCGTATATGTCAATTTGAGGAGTAAGGCCATTTTGTCTCTCTTAATTCTGCCTATCCATGAACATAGGACACTGTTCTGTTTCCTCATGTCCACTTCAGTTGTCTTTTATAAAATATGTAGTCTTCATTGTGGATGTCTTTCACATTCTTGTTTAGGTTCATTCCTAGGTATTTAATTTTCCTTGATGATAAAGGAAAGAGTATTATTTTCCTAATTGCTTTCTTATTGAGCTCATTTTGGTCCATGTAAATGTCATTTATTTTCCTGTTTGATTTCATATCCTGCCAAATTGCTGAAGTTGGTTATTAATTCTATGAGATTTTGTGGAAAGTTTTTTGTCTTTTATGCATAGTATCATGTTTTCTGCCAATAACGCTAATTTGAGTTCTTCCTTTCCTACACGTTTCCTTTTCATTTCTTTCTCTTACCTGGTTGTTCTGGCTAATTTTGTGAGTAATATATTGAGTATTACTCAAAGCGGTAATAGTGGCTTGCTTGGAGGTGCTTGTCTCTTGTTCTTGACTTTGGAAGCAATGCTTTCTTTTCAATTTAATATGGTGGTATCCATTGGTTTGTCATATATATGGTAACTTTTTACCAAATTCAGATATGGTCTTTCTATACCTACTTTCTTTGAAGATCTTATCATGAAAGGGTATTGGATTTTGTCAAAAGCTTTCTAGGCCTCTATTGCTCTGATCATGTGATTTTTGTCCTTGCTACTATTTATGTGTTATTTTACATTTATTGATCTGCATATGTTGAACCATTCTTGCAAATCTGAGATGAAAACCAATTGATCATGATGTACAATCTTTTCAATGTGTTTATTATATTTGCCAAAATCTTGTTAAACGCTTTTTCAAATATGTTCATTAAGGTGATTGGCCTGTTTTCTTTGTTAGCTGGGTCTTTGGGTTAGGAATCACAGTGATGGTAGTTTTCATAAATATTAGATATGGGGGTCAGCTTCTTCCAGAGCTCTCATATTGTGATTTGGGGTCAAGTTTATTTGCAGAAGATACATGAAGGGAGACTGTAGGTAGGGGCAGGGAGGAGTAATTTGGGATTGAAGCCAGCTCCAAAGCTTCAGAACCTGCTGATACATTTGGTAGCTGTAAAGTGGGGAAAAAGTTAGAGCCAGGTAATACGAGAAAGAGCAAGCAGAATAGAGAGGCCAGAAACAGTCTGCTAGAAGAGGAAGGTGACGGAGTGAGAGCAGATTACAAGATTTTTGATAGGCGTTTATTTATAAAGTAGGACAAACCAGTAAAAAGTACACAAGCAGCACTGCTACAAATACTAGAGGTGGAAAAAGGATTCGGAGAGGAAAGAAAAAGAGGGAAAAAGACAAACAAGCCAAGTAATACTAAGATCCACTGTAGACCGAGTTCAAACACTTTGGCAAGAGCTCATGCATGCAACTCCCGTGTGTCGCTGCTCCGTGTGCCTTTGAGTCCGCACAATTCCCTTCTTGCGTGGCCTGTGTTCTGCTTGCATGAACCACATGAATCTGCCCTTTTCACTTTGGCCCCTTTTAATCAGCCAGCGTCATTTGGCCCTGACCCCATCTTAGTTTAGCAACTCTTTTCCATCAAGAAGTTGGAAGTTGTGGAGCATCAGGCTGAGACTCAGCCTGGCGTGGATTTTGAGCAAAAAATCAGGCAGTCCTTGTGGAGATTCCGGTGGAGACTCAGAAAGCAGGAAAAACTATAGAATCAGCTGGTCCCAGAGTGCCAGGCAGAGACTTGAGTGGCCACTATGTGATGCCTTGATGACAAGCAGTCTTTCTGAAGTGCGATAGAATCCCAGCGCTGTCTTAGCTTTCAGTTCTGTAATGGCCAGGAATGTTGGACATTTTTCATCTGTTGTATTTCTTTTACTGAGGCATTTCTATTTATTTTAGTTGCCCATTTTTTATTGTATATTTTGTTTAAGGTAGTCTAATTATTTTGAATTCTTTATATATTCTGAATACCAGTCTTCTGAAGAGAAGCTGGCAACATTTTTGCCCATTCTGTATGTTGTCTCTTCCCTCTACTAGTTGTTTTGTTTGCTCTGCAGATGTTTAACGTGACAGAATATCATTTTCTGATCCTTGCTGTCATTACTTGTGCAGTTAAGATTCTGCTGGGAAGTTCTTGCCTATGACTTCAAGAGTTTTACTTACTTAACCCTTCCAGCAGTTAAGTGTTTCTGTTTCAATGTTGAGATCTTTGAATTTAGCTTGGCACTGTACATGGTGAGAGATACTGGTCTGGATTCAATCTTCTGCGCATAAATACATAGTTTTTCCAAAACCAGAAAGAGTTTTCTTTCCTACAGGTTTCTTTTTGGCCCCTTTGTCACAGACCAGGTGATTAAATGTGTCAGTTAGTTTCTGCATTGTCTGTTCTGTTCCATAGCACACATGTCTATTTTTGTGCAGTGTATGTCTTACTTTATTTAATAAGATACTTTAAAACTTTCACAAATCAGATCTGGAAAACAGTTTTTATTCTTTTCGTGTTAGCTGGGCAGGGTTAGGAAAATGCATTTTTTTTCCCTATTATGCATTGAGATAAATTGAGTCAATTATGTTAATATAAACAATGGTACCTTTTCTTATAATCTCATTAGACAAATTTTATTGAATAAAGTCAAACTTAAACCTCCATCAGCTAGAGGGTACAATATCCATTAGTAGATTGTGAAATAGACATGAAGACATCTATCAGCTTTGACATAAAAATGTACAGACACTGATTTAAAATAAATAGAATAATTCATGCTCATCCTTTACTACAATAAATTGGAAATAGCAAACTTTATGCTATCAAAAATATTTCTAAGGCTCATGAGCAATGACTTTTATGTATTGACACAATTTATTATATAGACCTGGATTTAGACTGGAATATATATCTATATAATATATATTATATATGTAATATAGGTCAATATATAATATATATATAGGTTAATATATAATATATATATTGACATTGGTCTCTCTCTCTCTCTCTCTCTCTCTCTCTCTATATATATATATATCCTCTCAGATATTTCCACCATTTGATGATAATATGTGACATTCTGGGAATTCAAATTAGCATAATATTGCAAAATATATTTCACCAGAAGAAATTTAAGTAACTACTCTTGGATCCAAGAATAAACCCTGTTAAATAAATAAATTCATATATATTTTTTGTTTATAAAATGTTTGCTACTACAACAATTGGAAATATTAAAATTTATCTAAAACGACTTGATAACAGCAGAAATGTGCATCTTCCTGTAGCTGATTTACATGTCATTATGATTAATGATGTTTAGTTTAATTTGCTTTTATCAGGAAAATATAGATTATTTGGAGAACTAACTATTCAATCACTTTTTAAAATTTTTTCTAATTTGTCTTTTTATGATTTTTCTGTAATGAGTTTCCAGATTGCTATATATTATTTTCTAATAAGTTTCTGGATAATAGTCAAATATATGTTTTGCAAATATTTTCTCAAAATTTGTAGCCTGTCTTTTTACTTCAAATGTGTTCTTGTTAGAACAAATATTTTTAATAGAATGTAATTTATCATTTTTTTCTGTTTTTACTTGTGCTTTACACATCATAATTACCTAATGCAAAGTCATGAATAATTATATTTTCTTGTGTTATGTATCTTTAGTCATTACTTTTGTGAACTACTATATTATAAATAAATAGCTCTATACTATGAGAGTTAGAGACCCAATTTCATTACATTCCCTATGAATATCTGGTGTTGCAACAGACATTGGCCAAAAATATTATCTATTTAATTAACATATAATTTTACTTTTGAACTATCTATTCAACTCAAGCATCTCATGCCTACCCCTTGGAAATATCACAGTATCTTCATTGCTTTGTTGTAAGTTTTGAATTTGAAAAGTTTAATTCCACAAAATTTTTCCTTTCTCAAGGATAGGTTGGCTCCTTTGCATTCTTTAGATTTCCACATAAATTTATGGATCAATTTGTCACTTTTTGCTTATGCTTTTGTGGGGACTACATTACATTTATGGATAAATGTTGGTAATCTTATGTTGCAATCTTAATTCTTCCAGCACAAGAATAGAGAATATCTTTTGATTTATTTAAATGTTCTATACTTTCAGTAATAGTGTCAAATTTTTAGTGTATGCTTGACTCTTATGTTCACAATTATGTTGTTCATTTCATATTTAAGTTGAGTTGGATTCTTATTTTTTCTGTATTTTAGTTGCTGAAATATACTCTAACTTATTTTGTGTATTGATTTTTGTTTCATTCTGAACTTGATATTTTTTATTTTTGTCTTTTTGAGACAGGGTCTCAGTATGCAGTTCATGCTGGCTTTGAGCTCACTTTGTAGCCCAGGCGGGTCTCAAACTCACAATGATCCTCCCACCTCAGCCTCCTGAGTGCTGTGATTACAAGTGTGTGCCACCATACCCGGCACATTGATGTAATTTTTTTTTTAATTTTTTTTTTTTTTTTTTTTTTTGCGGTACTGGGGATCGAACTCAGGACCCTGCACTTGCTAGGCAAGCGCTTATTCCACTGAGCTATATCCCCAGCCCCCACTGATGTAATTTTTATCGTATGTTTCTTTTCTACATTTTATGATTTTTATGCTTTCACTTAATTAAATATATATTTCTGTTTTTTCTGAAGTTTTCTTTAGGGAACAATTAGGATTAAACTGTGTGTTCCAGTGGTAAATTTTTCTCAGTATCACCTTTTAAACACCCACACTATCTTGAAGTGTCAATTTTACTTTATTCCATATATTTCCAATTTTACTTGTATCCAGTTCTGTATGTTCCAGGTTAGCATATTTAGTTTTCTCTTCATCTGAATTGATTTGTTTACATTATTCCTTAGTAACTATTATAAGCTAATAAAATATTCAAATATTTATTTAGGGCAGTCCATCATTTTAAATCCTCCCTCAAGCTGTGCTCAGTTTCTTTTGTAATTAATTGGATTGAGCCTCATTGAGGAGGAAAAGACATCTTTGTTTTATTGAGGATTCTTCCTGTGTGTGCCCACGTATTTATCCCTGACTTCTATACGATGCAGCCACTTTAATTCACTGTGCCTTTGCCCCTCCATTTCTTAGCCATCGTGGGAGGTTACGTTCCTTGCTCCAGTCATATAAATTGCTAGATATACATTATTTTTTCTGGGAAAGCTTATGTGAGTGAGTGTGATTCAGGTGGACACTTTTAACTCATGATGTAAGGCATGTTAAAATTTCTCCTTTCTTCTACCATGATCATTGCAAAGGTTTGATAGGGTGGTGGCTCCAGCAGCTTACATATCAGAGAGGGTGAATTAGAAATGGAGCATCGTACAAATGATGGAAACTTATCATGGAAGGAATACATTTTCCTAAATTGTTTTAAGAGTTTAAGTAGATTTTATTTTTCTTAATCCTAAGAGTTATACAGCTCAGTTAACAAGAAAAACTGTCTCATAAATTTACTTTAAATATCCTAGGTCTAGTTATGTTATTAAAATTATACTAATCTTACAATTTAGTCATGGACACTTTCCTTTTCCCTCTAAGAAAATTTGTAACATAAAGCCCATATTACTTTAACTTTGAATGTAATTCCCTTGTAAATGTATAGTTAGGTAAATTTCTGAGTGTTGATAAAGTTTACTTCATGTTTTAGGTTTAGTTTCTCTTTTTAATTGTATCTAAAATTATGTTTTCAATTATGTTTTTGTCTCAGTTTTGAGAATTGTTAGCGTATTTGAAGTGCTACCTAAGTGATTATTTTATATCTCTATAATTATGCACTCCTCATCCTTGCTGTTTTCCATTGGCAACATCTGATTTTATTTCTCATTGGACAGATATCTAAAGAATTGTCTGTTTTATTTTTTAAGCATATATATATATATATTTTTTTGCGGTACTGGGGATCTAACTCAGGACCCTGCACTTGCTAGGCAAGCGCTTATTCCACTGAGCTATATCCCCAGCCCCAAGCATATATGTTTTTATATTGATTGTATTTTTCTATTTTATTGAATTATTCTTAGATTTTAGTATAACAGGCTTTGAATCACTTTTGTTGAATTAAGACTGTTTTTTGTATGTATTTGTTCATGCTAATAGATAGTGTTTGTCTGAGCAGTGATGAAGTGTTTCCCACAAAACTGGATAGCGATTTACTTGTCCTCAATATTATATATTTCTAAATTTTCAATAATCCTTAAATTTTTTATCTTTTCATTCTTATACTTTAATAGTTATGAAACATTTATTTTGTCTTCTATAGGTTGTAAAATACTACTTTTCTTTGGATGGAATAAACACTTTTAATTTCTACTCAAAATGTTTATTTTTATATATCCTAATCATAATACCTCCTTCTGGTTTTTATCATAATGTAAAGTAATTGTCCTTCTAGTCCAGTTTTAAAAATTATCTTATTTAATTTGCTTAGTTTTTCTTTATTATAATCTTTCTATAGTATATCTACTTGTTTGTTGATGATTATTTTTATCCTAAGAAATACACATTGAATGCAATAAATTTATGTAATGATTTTTAAAATATTACATATTATTATTCAGTTATAGCATATTATAGTCTACAGAAATCAGTGCTCTGCTTGTTTTGTAACTAGTTATTGCAAAACATTGATATTAAAGATGATGTTTATCTATGATATTTTCCTGATTTATTCTCATACCAGTAATTATTTCTTAGAAGAATTTAAGTAGTGCATCAGAGCAGGACTGTACAATACCTTCTATTTGCTTTTGTCAATCAAAATAACCGAGCCACTGTTAGAGAATAGTGATAGTCTTTTAGTTTGCGTAGTTTCTACCAAAATCCAGGAAAGAAAGTTCAGCTAAAATTGTATTCTTTTAACTGTGGCTCAAAGAACTATAGAAATTCCTTTCATACATACGTATTTATGATACTCACAGAGACCTAATGTGCTCTACATTTTTTTCCTGCTACTTCTGATTATTGCTGTAACACATAAAGACCTTGTTATTTAACAGTTGCAAACCAAGCAATGTTCTAGTCAAAAAATGTAGAGAACAGAGTTTATAGCAGACGGTAAAACAAACGAGTAAATAATACATAACTAAAAATATAAATTATTTGGAGACATAGTCATTCAAACGTGGTTAAAATTTTTTATCTAATTTGTCTGTTTATTATTTTCCTGTGATACGTTTCTGGAATATAGTTACAATCAAATATATGTTTTGCAAATATTTTCTCAACATTTGGAGCCTGTCTTTTTACTTTAAATATGTTATTGGTAGAACAAATATTTTTAATAGAGTCCAATTTATCAATATTTGCTGTTTTTGCTATGCTTTATATGTCATCATTACCTAATGAAAGTCATGAATAATTATATTTTCTTGTGTTATTACCTTTAGTCATTACTTTTATGAACTACATATTTTAAACAAATATCTGTATACTATGAGAGTTAGAGACCCAAATTCATTAAATTCCATTAAGTTAAAAGTTGTTGAGAAATGTGTAATATGTTATTCAAAAAGAAATCTTTAAATTTGGGAAAGTTAAACTTGTATTTAATTTTAAAACCTAGTTTTAATTGCCAAATAAAATGGGAATTTTAAACTTCAATAACTGTTTTTAATCAGAAGTATTACTGTACTTAATTATAAGAAAGTGATTTTAGTTTTAGTGATTGGTATCATTAGATGGAAAAGAGACCCACCATTTGAATTCTGGTGTGTTTTGGTTGGTCACTTTGTCAATCTGTTGGTATTACACTTTTGTTATTGTTAAGACAAGCCATTCTACAGGTGGCTCTCAGAGAAACCAGAAGTAGACACAAGAATCTAAAAGATATTACTACAGAGACATATTTTCCAGTGGTACAGTCTTCCTAGAAAGATTATTGAAACTATAGGTGGGTGAGGAACCAGATATCTATTGTTTATTTTCTCTTAGATCACAAATTTCATTACACTTTGTAGCATATGTGAAACTTTTATAAGTCCTTTCCTATCTATTGGTATATCGTCACCATTAACCACACAAAAGTGTAGGTGGAACTTACACAATGTGTAAATGGTTTTGTTTATTTATGGTCCTGTAAATCTAAGAAAAATGTTAACATACATGATTTAAAATGTTACAAAATATTCACACATTATTTCTACAATTTAAGTCAGGAGGGTTAAACAATTTGTCTTCAATTTTTATAATGTACAGGAAGGTAAATATAATTTTACTGATTTATCCTGATAGAAAGTACTTAAAATGTATTTTGCATTTGATATGAGGTCAAAAGATTTTATGTATTCACAAAATCTTCTGTGGTCAAAATACACTTAAAAGATATTTTTCTTGATTATAAAATGAATATATTATGCACTATAAAACATCCAAATATAAAATTGTAAAACAAGAATATCTAATGTCCTTATAGTTATTTATTGCTTATCTGATCAATTTCACAGTAACATGATTTTATGTCTATTGCATATATAACCATTATATTTAAAAACATTAATAATGACATGTGCTAGAAGTGAATTTCTTTTAAACTAATATTTTTACGTATGCATAAAATTGATTCAATAAATGGCTTTTAATTTAGAAGTTCCTTACGTTGAACACTTAGTTTTGAATTTCCAATAACAACTTTCTACCTCACCTTATTACAAATCTTTGATGTTATTACAATAATATTCTGCACTTCAAATTATTTATGTTGTTGATACTTAGCTGAATTTTCCTGCAGATAATTTCAACTTCTGTATAGTTTGTTAATAGATGTAAGTTAAAGTGCCATAACTTTCATTAAATATTGCATTTTAATAGCAGCCAATTTTATAAAGATAAAACGTTTCATTTTGCTTTAACTTTGTTTACTAGAAAGCCCTGTGCATAGATCAATATTAAAAATAAACACTATTAGCTAGATATTATAGTTTTAAGTTATAATTTTTCTTCTTATTTTCAACAGTGTTTTTCAATAAATCTTGTTTTTATTATACTCTGGAAATTATTCTTGTAAAAATTCTTCTGCAAATATATATATTAAACTTATTCCCATTACTTTTAAACATCCTCACACAATTATTTTTAAGAATGAGGATCCTACAATGTTACATTCATATATGGAGTAAAAATGTGTTGCTAAAATTCCTGAAATATGTAAACATTGAGATTTATCTGAGAATATGTTAAGAAGAAAAATAGAACTATGCGGAAAATAGTGATTTACTTTAATGCAATTTTGAAAAATTAGTATTTTAAGTGTCACCACTAGTTGAAATTGTGACAAATTATACCAACTTAAGATTTCTCAAAGATATAAGGTACTCTTTTGCTTTTCCTTTCATTTGTTTTGTTTTTTGTTTTTTGTTATTGTGATACCAGGAATCAAACTCAGGACCTTGCACTTGTCAGGGAGGCGCTTATGCCACTGAGCTATATCCCCTGCCCAAGGTATGCTTTATGATAGAAGTTTTATAACATTGGCAAATCTTTGTCAACACTGATTTATCGTATGCAGTTTCTGATTAATCTACCCATTATTTTAATTATTTTCTTCATTAAAGTTACTCCTCCATAATGATTTAAGCCATTCACCAACAGACAATGGCAGAAAAAGATGTATGACTTACTTAACAGTATTCAGAGATGAAATACAGAGAAAGTATATATAACTATCAAGACACACTGGCCTGTGGCTCTTCTGAGTTTCTTCATCAAGCAAGAACAGAATCATTAGGTCAAAGGGATACTATAAAAAACGCAGGTAGTCAGTTTCTGACAAGAAACTACCTATGTGATATTAACTGATATTCCAGCCAAGCTATGGAGAGTCACAAATCAGGGGTAACAGTCATTCTGCAGGAAGCATCAGTGGTGCTGAAGTGGAAACGCTTAATTAGTTCACCTATTGAAGCAATTTCATTTTGCCTTTCCTGAAACACCAGTAAGGAAGCAGGCAGGCTGGTTATAAAGTACAAGATAAAAATCTAATTGATGTCTATGCTTCTAATGTCTTAAAGGAATCTGACTGCTGTCCTGGGTTTCTTTCAAGAATTGAATGCCCTGAGGAAATTCACCCTTTTCAGTTCTTACTGAGGTTTCACAAGCCCAAAAGGCTGTGGGCTGCTGGCATAACTTACTTCTTGTCGTACATCAATACGACAAGAAATAGGGTTGGGGAAAGGGAGTAGACCTCACGCTCGAGTCTGAATAACTGCATGCACATAGAAATGCACACACACAAGCATACTGATTGATGGGTACAGAGGCAGACAGGTAAGTAAGCATATATGCTAGTAGAAGAAGACAGAAAAGTGATGCATCCTGTGGAAAAATTAAAAGATGCTAAAGGAAGAGAATGTCTGGTGGCAATGATAAGAGGAAGAATCAGTGTCCCTGAGATTCCTGTGTTGTGCAGGAAGGCATCTTGCAACACTTGCATTTGAGGTGAGATCAGCTGGTGAACAGCTCTGAAGTATCTCAAGGAAAAGCACTCCAGGTCACAGTGATATGGCACACGAGCCCATTTAGAAAGGCACTCACGTGAAAACCAAAAAGACACAAATGAACAAAGCTTTATTAGAGCCAGTTGACGGACAGTCCCCAACGAGGAGCCAGAGTGGATGTCCATGCCGATCTGGGTCTCACCTTCAGTTTAAGTATATTTTAGGTTTCTATCATAACCATTGCCTCATTTTTGGGAATCTTAAGAATGTCACACAACTGTCACAAAAGCTACTTCTCCTAGAAGGTCAGACGACCAAATTCCAAATGACCACAGCAGTTTAACTTTCAGCCCACTTCCCAATTTGTCCTGTTTGTTCATTTTATGACTCTGCTCTGCTGAGTTGATAACTAACCAAGGTGACTGGGGTGAACTACAGTTTAAGAACTTTAAGTGACTTCTCTTAATATGAGATTAAAAATATAAAACAGAGTCTCTCTTGCCTTATGAACAGGAATGGTAAAGTGTCCTAAATTGGAGCAGAACATGGGATGCTGGAAAGATGGGAGGAAGCGGATGGCGGTGGGATCATAATACAACACTGCAGGGAATTGCATGGGTTAGAACCACAGGGATAGGCAGAGTCCTGTTGGAAAAGTGACATATGGAGTTTGAATTGTGTTTTCAGTGACAGAAAGAGGCCTTGGAAGAGTGTACGCGGCGCACGACTTGCTCGGTTTTGTATTTCAACATATTGTTACTTGTGTGTGAATAATCTAAGAACAAAAATGGAAGTAGGGAAATCTACAGAGTTGATTGCCATGGTGCAGACTGGAGAAAAGGGTGGTGTGAAGCAACGGTGAGAAGGTACAGATAGCAGGGTATCTGTGCGGAAAGGATTTAACCAGAAAGCTGACAAAGCAAGAATTCTTGGTCCCGCACTTACATAAACGTCTTCTGAGACCATTTAGCTCATTCCATGCTCAGAGTTTTACAATGTTTTTCTTGATAAAATATGGCCCAAATTGATTAATACATTCCACAGATCTTGATTTAAATTCTCTGGCACACAGTAATAAGTAAAACTATTACTCAATGTCCATATGAACCGTTAGCTAAGGGGCAAAACTTTCTGCCTGGAAACATTTCTGGATGACACAAAAATCCCTGTACATTGTAGATTTCAGCCTTCCATAGGCACCCAGGGCACCTAGTTTCAAAATCAGTAGAGAGATTGCAATTGCCTGGATTATACTTTCCCAAAAGCCTCTATTTAGAATGAGTGTGCTTTTCTTAAATATTTCCTATTCAATTCTTTTGCCAAATATTTCTGAAAGAAACTGAAGCTGTTCAGAATCGAGGTAACATTTTCAATGAAGAAATAATTTTAGGTTTCACCCAAAAGAATTGATTACCACTTAGGAATACATTTCTTTATACCCAGAAAACTGCAGTTTTGAAATGACAGATTAGATGAGTCCTATTTTCATAATTTGTGGAAAAGATGCAGATAAAGAAAAGTCAGATTGATTATCAGGAGCAATGTCATTTTACCATATACTTTTTTTTTTACTGTCTATATTTTGAAATTTATTTTATAAAAAAATACATACTGATATAAAGAACATCACAAGTGAAAGTGTATGTCTTCCTGGACCACTCTTTATTTCCCTTCCCAAACCTCAGAATCCTTGGAAAAAAACTGTCATGTGTACCTCGATTCACACCTGTGTACATGCACATGTATGCTCACAGGCAGACACACATTTACCATGTATAATATATTTCATTTCCAAAAGCAAGAGCAATTGATAAAGTTTCCTGTGAGTTTTCTGCTCAACACACAGAATGTACATAATTATCATTGTGTAGTTTTTCTCTTTTCCTGCTGCGTAGTATTTTGTTACCAGTTTCACAGGTAATATAACCACTAGATCTGAGTAAATAGTTAAGTTCCCTTTACATCTTTTGACCTCTCTCCCCTATTAATTTAACACAAAGTCTTTGTGTATAGAAACATTTCTGGAGACTATTCCAGTGATATGTTTGTCAGAGGAGAAATTTAAGACAAAGGCTATTCACATTTTATATCTTGATGACTGCTAAAAAAACGGGCTGTCCAAAATCTCTATACTAATTTACTTTCCTTTGAAATGTAGTTGACCGTATTATTTTCTTACACAATTGCCAAGATAGTAAAAAAAAAAAAGTTAAGTTTTTTTGCTTATCCCAGAGTTACACATTACTTACTGCTGTTTACATCTCCTTACTAATTGTGTCAACTTATTTCTATTTCGGGGTCTAATTTTTGAAATTTTCTTAAAAATATAAAACTCCTTGTATGTATGGCTAAAGAAAGACAAGAAATGTATTTTTGTTCCTTACTAATACCATGGGTAGCTCTCGAGCCAACCCTGTGGAGGATCCACCTTAACTGACACAGAGTTACTTGGAGTTGTAACTGCTAAGCATGTTTATTTTTGAACATTTTTATGTGCATGTTTGCATTACATAATGATTCCATGCTTGGTGAGGAGTTGATGTGTGTACACAAAACATCTTCATTCTTTGTTTGTTTGTTTGTTTTGTTGTTGTTTTTGGCGGTACTGGGGATCGAACTCAGGACCCTGTGCTTGCTAGGCAGGCGCTTATTCCACTGAGCTATATCCCCAGCCCCAGAATCTTCATTCTTGTTTCCTCCCCGCTCTTCTGCACCCTCTGTCCCTCTATCTCTTGATCTCCTTCCAGACGGAGAAAATGTCTCTCTACTGCCCATTATCTACCTTTTATTTTGCTTTTATTCCTGTTTTCTGTCTCTCATATAAGAGAATTTATCTAATATTTAGACTTGTTTGATTTATTTCACTTAATATTATTCACTCAAGTTAGCCATTTTCCTACAAGTAACTCAAATTTACTCATTTTATGGAAGAACAGCACTCCATGCGTATAAATTTATTTTCTTTACCCATTCATTTCAATGGATAGACAGGCCACTTCCAACATTCAGCTATTACAAATCATGCTGCTAGAAACATGGGTATGCATGTACCATTGTACTAGAAGGTTTTTAACTTTTTGTGAAAGATTAAAATAAGACTAAAATCCAGGGAATTAATGAATTTAGTTGTGGTATATTTTTAAAGCTGTATTAAAATGCTAGCAGTAGCCACATAATACAC
>PVLD010026091.1:0-22701 GCA_004027595.1 Dinomys branickii | reverse complement strand
GTTGAACTCAGGATCTTGTGCTTGCCAGGTAGGCTCTGTGCTACTGAGCTGTATCTCTGGCGCCTGGAAGGCCTTATATGGGTTGGACAGAATCAGAGATCAAATCAGTAGCCTCAAACCCTTTCTTATAGTTTAATCTATTAATAAGGAGAAAGTCCTCTTGGCTTAATCTCTCGAAGGTTTTACCTCTTAACACTTGCATTGCAGATTAAGTTTCCAACATAACGCTTTTTTTGAGGACACGTTAAAACTATTACAGTAGAGTAACCTGACTTAACAAAAACTTATATAATTATTACCATATGTCATGCCTCTTTCAAGCATTTTACAAACATTCATTTTGTTTAATTCCTATAGCAATCTAGAGATGGTATTACACCACAAGTCTTCATATTATAGGTAAGGAGACCAAGTGAAGAGATACTAAGTCATTTGCCTGAGGTTATACACCTGGTAAGTGGCTATAGATTGCAAATTTAAGCAGCTTGGCTCCACTCTTACCTACTGTACTTGCTGTCTTTAGTTTTGTAAGGGAACATGACCTGTTGAGAGAAAAAATACAGATGAATAAGAATATGTTACAGATTACAATTATATTGTTTTTGTACAATACCTAAAAAAGGAGAAGAATTAGAATTTGCTATTTAAAGATTAATATGCTTTTAACCCTGAGCTATTTGGAAGAAAAGGAAATAGATTTTATTGAGTAAAAATCTCTGTGTTGGATGTGTTTGTGTTTATACCATCTTACTCAGCACTTAAAGCAAACCTGAAACATGGGTTTATAACAGCCAGAGTCACACACACTGGCTATTACTGGATTTTGAATCTTGGTCTCTGGAGAAGAATTAGAATTTGCTATTTAAAGATTAATATGCTTTTAACCCTGAGCTATTTGGAAGAAAAGGAAATAGATTTTATTGAGTAAAAATCTCTGTGTTGGATGTGTTTGTGTTTAAATTATCTTACTCAGCACTTAAAGCAAACCTGAAACATGGGGTTTATAACAGCCAGAGTCACACACACTGGCTATTACTGGATTTTGAATCTTGGTCTCTATAGGGCTCTAAAATGTTCTATGATAATCCTTTGCTTCCTAAGGAAATGTAAAAAGCCAAATTTGATTTGGCAAATAAATTTCGTATTCTTCTGAAGAATATTAAGAATTGATAAAACATTAATTGAAAAATCTTTTATAAACTTCGTAAGAGAAAGGAAGTAAATATACGACATCAGGACCACAGAGGCCACTAGATAAAAATAAGAATTTTCTCTTTCTGAAGGTGTGCAGGGCTATTTACAAATGATTGTCACTTTCCATGAAATGTGATTATTCAACCAATTGGAGATTATGTATGAGATACAGATTAAGTTATTATTATTATTATTATTTTTTAAGAAGGAACCATCCGTTCCCTTTTTTTTTTTTTTCTTCCGGGACCGGGGATCGAACTCAGGGCCGTAGCGCTTAGCGGCAAGCACTTAGCCCACTGAGCTGTACCTCCAGCCCTATTAAGTTATTATTAAAACTTAGACAGGGGGCCGGGGATATAGCTCAGTGGAGTAAGCACCTGCCTGGCAAGCACAAAGTCCTGAGTTTTATCTCCGGTACCGCAAAAAGAACAACAACAAAAAAACTTAAACAGCTTTATTGCATCTAGATAAGTTTTCTTTCCTTTAATCCAGGTAGCTATTTAAAGTTGATATTATGTATATTATTACTTTAATTGTTTTGGCAACACTTTTAAAATTCTCTTTAAATTTGGAATTTATATGGTTTTCAGTTGATAATATGGCACAAAACCCAAAGCGTATGAAAAGACAGGGAGAGGTGTTTATCCTTCTTTCCCTTTACCCCAACCACCTAGTTCATTTCAGTCAGAAGTGAATAGTGGGGACATAATTATTTGAAATAGTTTTTAGATATTTTCAATATGTGCACGTAGGCTAACCAATGATAGCAGATTTGAATTTTTAAAAAATCAGATTATTGTCAAATAAAGGTGCCACTAGTTTAAGTGGTATCTTTTTTTTTAATTGATATATGTTTGAAATGCATGAAATTTGTATTTGTTTTGGAGGATTGATTATATATATATATATATATAATATATATATATGTAAAAGTCTTAATTATTTTTTACCCTTCCTATTCCCCCTGTATCTTTTTTAAAAAGCAAAAGCCAGGGGTGTCTGTCAGATGATGAGGTTTGGGGTGTGACTCGTAAATTATCTTAAAGATGGTGGTTAGCATCACAGAGTTAATGACATCAAAGAATAAATTTTTCTATAACTTGATCAAGATAATTGATATAAAATAAATTGTATGTTTAAAGTATACACTTTCAAGGCATGGGTTATAGTCCATTGATATAGTACTTGGTGAGCAAGCAAGAGGACTTAACTTCAATCCCCAGTATTGTAAAAAATATTGCATATATACAGTATATGCATACACACACACACACACACACACACACACATATAAATAAATAAAATAAACTATGGGCTATGGGTGTAGATCAGTGGTGGAGTCCTTGCTGAGCATGCAAGAGGCCCTGGGCTCAGTCCTTAGTACTGTAAAAAAAAGAAATTGCATATATATATATATATATATATATATATATATATATATATATATACATACATACACACATATATATACATATGTGTATATAACAGGTATATATAAATAAAATACATTTTAGGCTAGGATGTAGCCCAATGTGGAATACTTACCTAGCATGTGACCCTGAGTTTGATCTTTAGTACCATCCAAACAAACAAACAAACAAACAAACCAGCAGAGCACTCGAGAGGCTGAGGCAGGAGGATCACTGCGAGTTTGAGGCCAGCCTGGGCTATGTAGCGAGACCCTGTCTCAAAAAAGCCAAAACCAACCAAACAAAGCCCAAAAGCTAGAGCTGGCCAAAGTATATAACTTGGTAAATTTGGATATATGTTTATACCTGTGAAATCTGATTACCCATCTCAAGATGGCGAACATTTCTATTTGTTACAAAAATTTGCTCTGGTCTTTTTATAATCTTTTATAATTTTGCTTCTATATTGTTCCTAGGCAACCAATAATTTGTTTTCTGTCACCATTAATTAGTTTGTGTTTTGTACAGTTTTGTATAAATGAAATCATATAGTATATACTGCCTTTTGAGCAGCAGGAGGAGTCTCACTCAGCATAATAACTATTGTAATTGTTATTATCATCATTGGTTGGTTCTGGGTATTGAATCAGGGCCTCATAAGTGCTAAATATGTACTCTACTACTGAGCTATACCCCCATCCTCTCCATGATTATTTTTGATTTTTCATATTTGCATATGTCAGTAGTTATTCTTTTTTATTGCTGGTTATTGTTTATTGCATTATATACCTATACCACAATTTAACCATTTACCTGTGATGGACATTTGGATTTCTAGTTTTGGGTGATTATGAAACTATCCATTAAGAACAATTATTTTAAGTACGTTTGTGGACATAGGGTTTCATAGTTTCACTGTTCTGAAGATTCTGTTGGTTATCCCCAGCACCTGGCAGTCACTGAGCTTTCTACTCTCTGAGTAGATTTGCCTCTTCCAGAATATAGTCATATAGTTGGAATCACATTGGCTTCTTTGACTTAGCAGTATTCATTAAAGGTTCCACCATGTCCTTTTGAGGCTCATTTCTTTTTATTTCCTAAATAATATTACATTGTACAATGTGTCAGTTTATCCATTTGTCTACTGAGGGACTTCTTGGTTGCTTCCAAGGTTTGGCAGTTTTGAACAATTATGTGCAGGTTTTTACATGGGTGTAAGTTTTCAACTCTTTTAGGTAAACATTCAGAAACATGATTGCTGTGCTGAATGCCAAGAGTATGTTTAGTTTTGTAAGAAATCACCACTAAGTATGTTGCTGCATGCCTATAATCCCAGCACTCAGGTGGCTGAGGTAGGAGGATTGTGGTTAGTTTGAGACCAACCTGGGCTAGATAGTGAGTTCAAGGCCAGCATGCACTACCTAGTGAGATCCTGTCTCACCCACCCCTCCAAAAAAGAAATTTCCAGACTTTTCCAAAGGTGTTGCACTATTTGACATTCTCAACAGCATTGTGAGTATTAAAGTTGCACAGCATTCTTGCCCATACTTGGATGCCGTCTTTGGGTATCTTACAGTTTTGATTTATAGTTCTGTTTATATTTCCATAATGGGTAACAGTAGCGAACATCTTTGATATATTTATTTGCCATCTGTATATCTTGTATGGTGAAGGGTATATCTGAATATTTTACCCATATTTAATAATTGTTTTTTTTGTTGTTGTTTTTGTGGTACTGGGGATCAAACTCAGGACCCTGCGCTTGCTAGGCAGGCGCTTATTCCACTGAGCTATATCCCCAGCCCCATATTTAATAATTGGATTGTCTCTTTTCATTGCATTCTAAGAGTACTTTATGTATTGTAGAGACAGATGTTTTGGCAGATAGGTTTTATACATATTTTCTCATCTATGGCTTTTTTTTTGCATCTTTTGAAAAGCAAGAGTTTATAATTTTGATGAAGTTTTAAAGCATTACTACTTTTGTGACTCAAAGGGCACAAATTCAAGGTAATTAAGATTTTTTTCTAAAAGTTTTATGGTTTTAGCTCTTATATTCAAGTTTATGAACTATGCTGAGTTAATTTTTGTGTGTTAGGTAAGGGCTGAGGTAAATTGTTCTACTACCATATTTAGAAAATACTGTCCTTTCTGAATAACCCTGACACCTTTAAGAAAAAAAAAACCAGCTGTTTGTTTCTAGTTTGGGTTTGTTTCTACATGACCTGTGCTATTCTGTTGACCATTTGTCTGTCTTTTTGTCGGTACTACATTGTCTTACTCTTAGAGCTTTATAGTAAGTCTTGAAGTTAGTGTAAGTTCTCCAACTTCTTTTTTCAAGTTTTGGAATGTCTAGATTCTTTGCATTTCTGTATGAATTTTACAATCAGCTTTTCAGTTTTTACACAGTAACCAGTCAGGGTACATAGTAAGATTTCATTGAGTCTGTATATCAGTTTGGAATGATCTAACATTTAAAATGGCATTTATTTTAATTTTAGCTCTTTAATTTCTCTCAGCAGTGTTGTCTAGCTTTTTAATTAGCAGTCTTATCAAATATGTTTTTGTTTCATAATTTTTATCGTAAATGGTACTTTTTGGTACCAGGAATTGAACTCAGGACCTTGTTGTGCCGATGAGCAGTATTCCTGGCCCTTAAATGATCTTTTTAAAAATAAGTTAATTTTTTGATAGTCTACAGAATGACAGTTGATGTTTGTACATTATATCCTTCAACCATTCTAGGTTGATTTACTAAGTTTTATAGTTTTTCTGGACATTTCATAGTACTTCTTTATAGATGATCACATTTTTGTGAATTAAGTCAGTTTAACTTCTTTCTAGTCTGGCTGGCTTTCATTTCTTTTTCTTGACTAGTTGCACTGGTTAAAACCATTAGTGTAGTATGTTTGAATGGAAATGATGAGATTTAACTTCTTTGCCTTATTTTTGTTTTGTTTTTGTAACAGCCATATTGAGATATAATTTACCTCTTGAAAGTGTATAATTAGTGATTTTTTATAGTATTTAGTAACAGTTCAGTACAGTTGAATGGACATCCTCAAAATTTTAGAACATGTCATCACAACACAAAGATACTGTGCTTTGTACCCTTTAGCCATCACCTTCCAATCCTTTCATTTCCTCATCCCTGGGCAGCCACTAGTTTACATTCTGGCTTTATAGGTTTGTCTGTACAGTATGATTTTTGTAAGTGACTTCTTTTCATGTAGTATGTTTTTAAGACTTATCTGTTGTCTGATTTATCAGTATTTGATTCCTTTCTATAGCTGCATCCTATTCTATTTTATGAATATACCACATTGGCTTATTCATTCATAGTGGGTAGGCATTTGGGTTTCTACTTTTTGACTAATGCCAATAATGGTACTGTGAACATCTTAATGCAATTTTTGTGTGGAAATATATTTTTAATTTTTTGGTAGTGGAACTGCTACTTCATATGGTAATTTTTAACCTTTGAGAAATTGCCAGACTACTTCCCAAGCTGATTGCCACCATTTTAATATTTCTTCCAGCATTTATGAGGGTTCTAATTTTTCCACATCCTCATCAATACCTGTCTTTGACTATAGCTATCCTAGTACATATAGAATATATCTCATTTTATTTTTGAAACGTGTTTTCCTGATAACTAATGATGTTGAGCGTGTTCTGATGTGCTTATTTGCCTTATGTATATTTGCTTTGGAAAAATCTATCTATATTCTCCGTATGTTTAAAAAAATGTGTTGTCTTTTTATTACTGACTTGTAAAAGTTCTTTTCTATCTAACCAATGTTCACCATATACTTGAAGTGACTTTCTTGTTACCAGCAAAGAGCTGAATTCTTTAAAAAAAAATCACCTGATATGGTAGTGCATGCCTTATAATCTCAGCACTTGAGAGGCTGAGGCAGAAGGATCACTGTAAGTTTGAGATTAGCCATGTGAGTTGAACTCGCTATGTAGTGGTAGTGAGTTCAAGGCCAGTTTGAAGTACATAGTGAGACCTTGTCTCAAAAAACCAATAAGAAAATCAGTATGACTAACTCCACCTTTAAATTGTGGAGTTCATATCATTTATATTTAATAAGATTAATCACTGTGGTTGGGATTTTTCTGTCATTTTTTCCATTTTTTAAATTTAGTATTTTATTATTATTTTTGCCTGTTTTCATTGTTGGCTTACTAGCAGTTTAAGCTCAGCCTGAACAATTTGTTTATCACAATCCTTTCTCAAAAAATAGGGCTGGGGATGTAGCTCAATGGTAGACTGCTTGTGTAGCATACCTGGGGTCTTGAGTTCAATCCCCAGCATGAAAGAGAGAAGGCGGGGAGAGGGGAGGGGAGGCAGGAAGGTAGGTCAGTCAGTTTAAAATGGACTGGCGATGTGGTTCAGATGAAAGCCCTGGATTCAGTCCCCAGTACTGCAAACAAAACAAAACATCCTTTTAAAGATGTTTGGCTTGGAGTTGTATATTATCTTCATATGATCACAGTTAACTTTCAAGAACTATATACCATTCCGTGTGGAATGTAAGACGTTTCTGTCAGTATACTTCAGTTCTCTCTCCCTTCTGATCTTTCTTTGCGATCTTTTGGAGCATTCTGGTCATGAATTGGTTCAGGTTCTATCCTCCACATCATCTGTTATTTGGAGAGCAGGGGATTGAACCTAGGGACTTATGCACACTTCTTTTTAAAGCCCTTGATGATAGGCGTTTACTTATTTTAATGTAGTTTTATTAGTGGCTGTAATGTTATAAAACAAGATTGTATATATCTTTTTTAAAATGAGATTTTATTAGTATATGTTAGATATACATAGTGATCACATTCATCATAGAGAATTTGTACCTGTACATGATATAACTTGAAATTGCATATATCTTGATCATATCCACCCCCCCATTGCCCACTCTATACCCCTTTTATCCTCCCACTTATTTGCTTCCTTTTTAAAAAAATTTTTTTTAAAGACAGGGCCTTGCTAACTCACTGAGTTGTACAGGCCAGGCTTGCATTTACCTTCTTCCTGTTTCAGTCACCCAGAGTGCTGGGATTACTGGTGTATGCTACCATGCCTAACTTCATGTCATCTTTTTTAGATTCTACATATTAGGGAAAGCATGTGACGAATGAGTCTCATTTATTTAACACATGATCTCTATTTCCTTCCTTTTTCTCACAAATGGTGTAATTTTGTTATTCCTTATGGCTGAAGTTTTTCTTTTTCTTTTGTGCTTTAAAGATGTGTGATCCTCTTGTCTTCAAGCTTGGGTTGTTCCTCATGGAGAAAGTCCTTGTTTCTTTGTATAAAATGTGTCTTTTAAACAGTTTGCCATGTACTTTGGTAAGGTGTTCTTTACTTCAATTTTTTTCTTATGCTTTGGGTTCATCAAAGTCATAGTTTCTATCAAATGTGGAATAATTCTCTTTTTAATGCTCTTTTTTTTTGGGTACTGGAAATTGATCTCAGGACCTTGTGCTTCTTAGGCAGGTGTTTGTGTTGCTGGGCTATATCCCCGGTGTTTTTTGTTGTTGTTGTTGTTTTTTCTATTTTTAAAATTTGGAATAATTCTGCTGTTTCCTCAAATACACTCTCTTTCCCCGCTCTCATTTGGGGACTTGTATGTAATCGGTCTGCAAGTTGTCTTAGTGCTTACCAGTGTTCTGTTCACTTTCCCCCTAGTTCCTTATGTTTCATTTTTAAAAATCATTTTTGCTTAGAGTTCCACTAATCATTTTTTATCCAATGTCTGATTTAACTGTTGTTAATCCCATCTCAATGTAATTTTCATTTTAGACATTGTATTTTTCTTCTGTCAAAATTCCATTAAAAAATCTTCCAGCTGGCTGTGGTGATGCCTAAGGCCAAAGCAAGGAGGATCACAAGTTTTATCCCACCTGGGCAACTTAGCAAAGCTTTCCTCAACATAAAAGACAGTCTGAAGATGCTGCATATTGTGAAGGGTTCAGTCCTCAGTGTTAGAAAAACATCTTCCAAGCCACTTAACATCTTTGCTTTAACTCCTTGAGCACATGAAGTAAAATTGTGTACCAGTTCTACTACTTATGTTATTTCTAGGTCTGTTTGTATTGATTTATTGGTTCATAATTCCAGTTCTCTTTGTACTTGATGCTTTTTGTTTAATACTACATTTTATGAATTTTACCTTGTTGGGTACTAGACATTTTATTTCTAGAAATAGTCTTTGTTCTGAGATGAAGTTAAGATACTTCATCCTTTGTGTCTTAATTTTAAAGTTCTCCTAAGTGGTAACATAGGTTGGTGCAAAGCTTTTTCCACTGTTAAAATTGAATGCTTCTGAGTACTTTGCCCAGTGTTCTTCAGGTTGTAAGCTTTTCCATTCTGATAGTCTGACATTTTTCTGAGGAATCCTACATATAAAATGGATACAAGCAGGGATTGATTACCAAGAGCCTCCTTTGCAGTGTTTTGCTGTATCAGGGTTTTATTGAGTACTGTGTAGCAAGTATTAGAGTTCCCATAGTATTTTCATATAATCAGTTTGGAGATTCAAGCAAGTCATCATGGACCCTTTATCTTACTACTTTGCCCTTCTTAACATGTGACCAAGTGTGGAAATGGCTTATGTAGTTTTATGTAATTTGAGATTTAGAGGTGATCTTTGTTTAGTGATGTAGGTTTGGGACTTCTTAGTTAGCTTATAGGCAGTGAGTGATGGTTGTCATACTAGGAAAAGATGATGTCCCTCCAAGAGTCATTAGAATGAAAAGACCAGTAGTGTGAGAATGTTACTGTAAGTGACATTACTGTGTTAACAGCCAGGCAGAGGAGGAAGAGATGCTGATGCCTTCAGGTAAGAGAGAGTGGAGAATCATGAGTACATGGCCATGGGCGCTGTCATGGCTATTTTACTTTCAGCTACAGTATTTAAACGGCCATCCTCTTTTTTTCTTCTAAGGGAGACGTTATCTATTTTGTAAATTATGGTCGAGATAGCACTAGCAATATTCTTTAGTGTTACCTGTACTTTAGTAGGATATAACAGCTAGCGGTACAAAGACAGAAATATGTAAAGTGCACTGATGGCAAGGACTTTTGAATTAATTCAGAGTGTAATGGGAAACTGCTGATATGTTCTCAGCAGAGGAAGAACGTTAACATTCTCTGACTTAGTTTTTAAAGATGGTGACTCTCATCGCTGTAAGAAATATTAATTGTATTAGGGCTTGGAGTACAAGGTAAAAACAGTTTAGTTAGATTTGAAGCTGTTTTAGTAATTCAGGCAACAGATGAGTGATAGTGGTAGAGATAATATATCTTTAAGGAAAAGTGACAGAATCTGCTGATAGATTGGACTCTAAGATGAGAGGATAGAGAAATCAAGGACATTAAAAATTATCTTTTGTGACAGAAGAAAAGTGCTTTTATGAAATAGAGGAAACTGAGGAGGATAAGTAAATTTTTTGTATGATGTAGTTCAAATTTTTTTCATTTGATATGATTTTAAGCTCTAGAAACATCAGAGAGTGTAAAAGATTTTTTCCCTCTGGACCATTTAAGTGTAACTTGTTAACATCAAGTCCTATTACACCAGACTGTTTTAGTTTGTAATTATTAACAATAAAGGCGCCTGCCTTCCTGTTCAGAATGTAGCCATGAAAACCAGGAAGTTAACGTTGGTAGAATAGCATCATCAAGCTCATGTAACTCATTCAGGTTTTTCTGATAGTCGTACTAATGTCCTTTTTAGCAAAATAGTTTAATCTAGGGTCATATTTTGCAGTTCCTGTGTCTCCTTTGTCTTTCAATCTGGAACACTTCCTTAGTATTTCCTTTACTTTCACGATCTTGGCAGTTTTGAAATTTACAGAACATTTAGTTTATGGAGTATTCTTCAGTTGGGGTTTGTCTGATGCGTCCTACTGGTTGAGTTCAGGCTGTCAGTTTGGGGTAGGAATACCACAGAAATGATGTACTATACTTTTTGGTGCTACCTACCAGGTGATATGTGATTTTAATTTGCCACTAGTAGTGACCTTAACATGGATCACGTGACTAAACTGGGTTTCTACAATAAAAAGGGTACTGCTCTCTCCTCTCTCCTATGCTGGGCACAGAACCCAGGGCCCACACATACTAGCAGATGTTTTTCTGCCACTGAGCTGTAGCCCCATCCCAGTACCCTTTTTTTCTCCTGTATTATTGTTACTGAGTATGTGGGAGGAAAGTACATTAAGTAATTTGTTATCCGTTACATGTTTTAATTACTAGTTGTAGCATTTGTTGATTTTTCTGGGCTGAGTTATTTGTACTGAATTCTTATTTTTCATAATTACTAAAAATTCAAAGACATTAGTTGGGGCATCTGTTGGGGGAAAGTGGCCAGGAACAGCACAGGATAGTGCTACAATTTTTCTTACTACTACTTTATTTGCATTTTTCATACTTTCATGTTTTACATTTCAGTTCTATGTGTTTTAATTTTTTCTTTTAGGTATACATTATGTGGAAGCATTTTGCTTAATTTCCAAATGTTTGGAGTTTTTCTGTCACCTTTTAGTTATTTGTTTCTAGGTTGATTCTTTTCTGGCTAGAAGACAAGATTTCAGTTACTTTAAACGTATTGAGTTTATTTTAAGTCTTGAATCTGTCTTGGTGGATGTTGTTCTGTGAGTGTTTGTAAAAAAATGTATATTGGGTAAAATATTTAAGTATTTAAAAATTTTTATTTTAAAGAAAAAAATTTCAAAACAAGGTCCTAGAGTAACAAAGATTAATACATTGCATAGTTATGTTTAAGTTAATTACTCAGAGTACAAGATATAGCAGTTAATTGGCCAAACAATATTAGCACAAACCTTTCTTTTCAATTAGTATGTCTATCTTAACTATCTTGTACTAACTACTTATTATACAAGATAGTTATATATGTATGTATGTATATATGTATATATATACACACACACACACATACATACATGTTTCTTTTCTTTTTTTCCATTCGCCTATCCCTGTTTCCTTTTGAACAGTTTCTTCCTATTTCATAATATGTATTGTACATTTTTTATCTTGTTTACTCTTTCAGCTTCTCACACCAGGGAGATAGTATCATTTTTACATGTGAGTCAGATTTATTTCATTTATGAATATGGCCTCGAGTTGCATCCATTTACCTATAAAAGTCTCCAGTTTATCCCTGTTTATGGCTGAGGAGTACTCCATTATATAAAAAGACCACATCTTTTTTATCCATTCCTCAGTTGATGGGCATTTGTGTTATTTCCAAGATCTAGCTATTACAAATTGTGCTGCTATAAATATGGGTGCACCTATATCGCCTTGGTATGATGTTTTTAATTCTTCTGGGAAGATACCTAGCAGTTGGGAATAGCCGGGTTAAATAGGAACTCTAATCCTAGAGGAAGGATTTTTTGAGGAAGCTCCCCACTGATTTTCGCAGAAGTTGCAACAGTTTATACTCCCATCAACAGTGGAGAAGTGTTCTTTTGTACCTGCGGCCCCTCCAGCATTTGTTATTAGTTGATTTCTTTTTACTAGCCATACTTCCATGGTGAGATGGAATCTCAGTGTTGTTTTAATTTGTATTCCTTAAATGACCGGGGATGTTGAACAGTTTTTCATATAATTATTTGCTGTTTGTATTTCTTCATCTGAGAATTGTATATTCATCTCAGATGCCCAGTTTTGGATTGGATCTTTAAATATGGGAGGTCTGATTTTTTTTTTTTTTGTTTTTTTAGGTCTTTATATGTTCTGTATAGTAATCCTTTGTCTGAGGAACAGCTGGCAAACATTTTTTCCCACTTTGTGAGTTATGTCTTCACTCTGTTGGTGGTTTTTCTTGTTGTGGAAAAGCTTTTTAATAAGATGAAATCCAAGTTGTTGATTCTTTGTGATTGTTACTCTGTGATTGGGTTTTATTCATAAAGTCTTTGCCTACACCCCAATGACTTCAGGAATTTTACCTGTTCTATCTTCTAGGAGATGGTTTTAATATTTGTATAACATGTTTCTGTCTTAATATTTAGATCTTTGATCCATTACAAATTTAGTTTTGTTCATGGTAAAAGATCCGGGTCCAGTTTTAATCTTTGGCATGTATAAAGCCAGTTTTTCCCAACACCATTTATTAAAGAGGCTATCCTTGCAGTGAATGTGTTTGGCCCCTTTGTCAAAGATAAGCTGGATGATTATGTCTGGAGTTGTTTCTGCATCTTCTGATCTCTTCCATTGATCCTCAGGATTAACTTTATACAGGCGTATGTTTTTAAAAAGAGTTTATGAAAAAAGGAAACATAGTCTTTCAGCTTACTCTCAAATTTAGTTTCCTGTGTTCATTTCATCCTCTGGATTTGACATTTCTTCCTATTTTGAAGAACTCTCTTTACTATTATTATTGTTGTTGTTGTTGTTACTATTATTATTATTTTTGCCTCTTTGAGACAGGGCCTCACTTTGTGATTCAGCCTGGTTTTAAACTCACTATGGAGCCCAATATAGCCTCAAACTCATGGTAGTCCTCTTGCCTCAGCCTCCTGAGTGCTGGGATTACAGGTTTTGGGCCATGAGGTCTGGCTCCTATTTCTTATAAGATAGAACTTGCAGTGAATTATCTCAGCCTTTATTTATGTTGAAAGTCTGTATTTCACCTTTCATTTTTGAAAGATAGTGTTGCTGAATACAAAATTCTTTAATTTTTGCTATTTAATGTGCCGTTCCACTGACTTCTGGCATTTGTTCTTTCTGATGAAAATCAGTTTTGAGCTGAGAATATATAGCTCAGTGGCAGAGCACGTGCTTAGCTAGCATGCAGGAGACTCGGTTCAATCCTCAGCACCACAAAAGAAAAGAAAGAAGGAAAAATCAGTTATGAGTTATATTTTTTCTCTTCTTTAAGATCTGCTTTATTTTTCTGTGGTTTGACTCTTGATGTATGTAGATTCCTTGACATTTAACATAGTTAAAGTTCATATAACTTTGATTGTATGTTCATTTTTTTTCATTTAATTTAGGGCAATTTTCAGCATTGTTCCTTAAGATTTTTTTGTGCCTTTTTCCTCACCTCTCTTGGGGTACCTATTTGTATATTTGGTATGTTGAATGTTGTCTTTTAGGTTTCCTTATTTGTCTTTGTTCTTTGAATGGTGTACCTTCTGTTGATCTTTGTCAGGTTTGATGCTTCTGCTGTCTCAGATTTAGTGTTGAGCCCCTCTGATACCTTTTACAGTTGAGTATTCTTTTAAAGTCTAAAATTTCTACTTTCATTTTTATAATTTGTTTTTCTTTTAAGGTCATCTCTTTGTGTAATCATTTTCATCAAAATTTCCTTTAATTCTTTTACTTTTTTTTTAATAGTTCAAGTTTTTTCTAATTCCAATATCTAGGCTAACTCAGAGTTAGTTTCTGTTGACTACTACTTTTATCTCTTTTTGTTTTTTATTTTTTGTCTTTTTGAGAGTGCCTGGCTATGCAGTCCAGGCTGGCCTTGAGCTCACTTTATGGACCAGACTGGCCTCAAACTCTCCTGCCTAACCCCCACCTCCCCCCAGGGCTGGGATTATAGGTGTGGGCTACCACCCTGGCTTAACTACTACTTTATCCTGAGTGTGGGTTAATTAATGTTCTAGAACTAGAAAGGTTAAATAACATACTGTAGCAACTCTGGAGACTCGATTTTTTTCCCCTTGGATTTTAAAAAAAACAACAACAAACTAGCTTGCTGCTTCTTGATCTGCAGAATGTTTTCCATGTTTGTTTGGCTGCTGTTGTGTTTATATAGCTATTTTAGTCTCTTGTTTTTTCTCTTTTTTTTTTTTTAGACCAAACTTCCTGTGGGTTGGTCCTATGTTGCCTAACTTAGGGGTCAGCCAGTGATTGAGGTTGCTCTCAAATATCTCAAGTTTCTGAAGCTTCAGTCATCTGCTGATGAATGTGTATAGATTCATAAGTTTAAGGCAGTTTCCAAATATGCTTCAAGTTATACTTTGTACCTGGCCCTTGTGGGTCTCTCTTGGGCATGTCTATAGTTTCCCAGTCAGCCAGGAATTTGTGGAAAGCCCATCTTCTTATTTTATTGTTCTCTTATTCCTAGGATTTTCTCATTACATTTCTGGCTGGTCTGCCACCCTCAGTCAAGGAAGACATTATACTTCTAGGGGAACTACTTATTTCCTCCATTTTGTTTTTATCCTGTTTATATTTTATTTTTAAATTTAAATTAATTTTTTAATTGATATTGTCATTCATTATGAGTTTACAACTTTTCCCGTCTAGCATATGTTATATTCGCTTGTGTCCTTTTAGATTCCTGTGGGTTATGGCAGTTACTCTGGTGTGTTCTCTCTGTGTCTGTCTGTCTCTGTCTCTGTCTGTGTTTGATAATGGCTCATTTTCCTATATTGTCACTACAAGTGTTGTGGGGTGTGCTGAACATCTGCTCTTTTTCTGGGAGTCGGGATTTGGTGTGTTAGGTAATGGTGCCTGCATGATCAGCCCCATGAATAAAGTCCCTCCTCTCCTCCAAAACATATAAAATATTTGTGTTATCACTAGTGTTATTTATACCAGTTTTGTTTGTTTTTATGGCTGCCTCTTCTGTCTCTTACTATTTATGTTTGTCTTTTTATCTCTTAAGGCAATAAAGAATGCTGACAGGAGAACCATTTTTTTAATTGCCAATTGTCAAGTTGGTTGCCATGATGGGTAAGTTCAAGCTAAAATGGTTTTTTAGTTATTATTAAAAAATAGAATGAGAAGAAATTTTCTCTGTTACTTGTTATGGTAAGCCTTTTTATGAAGACATTTCATGATATAGGAGGTTTATATAATGTTTACATTTACTGATTTTCAGCTAAGTCACATAGTAGTACTTGTTAGTACACAATTAGAAACATTCAAAATAAACCATAAAGATGTATTTTTGTTTTGTTCAGAGTCTGATGGTAAGAGAAAAATAAAATTTTATAGCAGAGTAGGGCAATAAATCATTGATGCTGAGGGATAATGTTTTAAAAGCTTTGTTAATATCCTGTGGTATTACAATTTTAATTTAAAGGTATAGGGATAGATTGTGGATATTCACCTTACATACCATTTTGTTTTCCTTCCCTCCCTCTTGATGTTGATGGTTCCAAAGTGGGATTAGACAGGGAAACACTAGAAAGAAATTGAGCAGTGCTTACCCTATGCTAAATTGGAAAAATGGAGTAAATTACGTGCTAAATTAACATATGCCAGAGTTTGTCTTTTTCATACTTTTCCTGCCTCTTGCTTAAAAAACCAGTATATTATTTAAACACACACACACACACACACACACACTTGCTTTCATAAGCTTAAAATCTTAAATTTACCCATATTCTTTAGTTGGAATGGCTATTTTACTTTTAGTCCAAATACAGTATTTCTAGTGGATATTCAAGCCATATTTCACCATTGAAATTCCTTTTACTTTCTTGTTTGTAGCCATGAATGCAGTGCCTTCTTGTAGTAGTTCCGCCATTGTAGTCAGCCTCACCTCTAGCTGAAATTAGATATATTTTTACTGAACTCCCATGTGTCTTATTTTTGTTGCTCTTACTTGCATTCTGCTATATATTAATCAAATAGATTTCTGTTTTTCTCAATACTGCACTGTAGCAAGCAAAAAATAACCATTGCTTAAATATATATACAAAAGTCACAGAAAACCATGACTATTTAAAAGTATCTGAATCGGGGCTGGGGATATAGCTCAGTGGAATAAGCGCTTGCTCTAGCAAGCGCAGGGTCCTGAGTTCGATCCCCAGTACCGGAAAAAAAAAAAAAAAAAAAAAAGTAAAAAAAAAAGAATAAAAGTATCTGAATCACAGATACTTGAATTTTTATTTAGAATGTTTTCATTATTTTTCAAGTATAATGAAAAAGCACATAAAGTATCTAATTCAATATTTTTAAGCCTGGTATGGTGGTATATGCCAGTAATCCCAGCACTTGGGAGGCTAAGGTAGGAGGATCACTGCAAGTTTGAGACCTGCCTGGGCTACATAGAGAGTTCAAGGCCAGCCTGAACTACATAGTGAGACCCTGTCTCAAAAAACGATCCCCCAAATAAAAAGAATATTTTAAATAAGGTATTTTTTTTGGAATTATCTCCAAAATATTTTCTTCTTTTGTGTTTAATTGTATGTCTTACAATGTATGCCAGAAACCCACTGCTGTACTATTGATCAGACCGGACTGTCCTTGCCTGTTGGGTTAGCTCATGATCTTCATGACATTCATAATTGTCTACTTTGTGTAGTACCCTGAGACCACTACAGGGCATTTTAGTAGTGTGAAACAATCTAAGAATTGTTAGAGAAAGTGCTTATTCTATTTTGACTATGTTCACACTGTGCTTGATCTTTTGTGGATTTGTTAGCTCACATCTCCCGACTCTCCAAACCAGAAAAGAAAGAACTTAGATTGCCCAAAAGATAGGCATTTAAAGTGTTCTAAATTAATATATTTACATTTAACTCCATTGTAAATTTTGTTTCGTGTCTGTGATAAATATGTTAAAATTAAAATTATGTGTGCATTTTATTTTAAAAATATCTAGATGATCAGCAGGCTTTGAACTCAATCATGCAAGATTTGGCTGTCCTTCATAAGGCCAGTAGACCAGCATTATCCTTACAGGAAGCCAGAAAAGCAAAATCTTCATCACCCAAAAAACAGGTATTTGTTTTAGTAATATTTTAATATATTTTGTTCTATGAATTATTTTCTTATAACATCCAGATTTATAGAGGATTTGTTCAATATATTTAACTTCTACACTTTTGAATCAAATGTTCTGTGAACACATTTTCTTTCTCTTTTTTTTTGTCTTTGCGAGACAGGATCTTGCTATATAGTTCAGGCTGGCCTTGCACTCACTTTGTAGCATAGGCTGGTCTTGAACTCACAATGATCCTCCTGCCTCAGCCTTCTGAGTGCTAACACATTTTCTTATAGCATTTCTAAAGAAAAATTCATTTAATGTTGTAACTAACTGCTAAAACTAATACTTCATTCATTCTTCATGCACTTAAATAATTTTCCCCTAAATCTACTATAGATTTTTACAAATGATGATTTTGATTCCCATAAATAGATTAGTCTTGGATATCCAGCATGAAAAGTAGAATTACAGAAGTCCCCTCTCACCCATGGTTTTACTTTCTACAGTTTCATTTACCCATGGTCAACTGAAGTCTGAAAATATTAGATGAAAAATTTCAGAGACAAACCTAAGTTTTAAATTTTGTGCCTTAGTTGGGCATGGTAAAGGATTGTGAGTGCCTGGTCTACATTAGCCTGAACTACATAAGAAGACCTGTTTTTTGGGGGGTACACACACACACACACACACACGCGCGCGCGCGTTGGAATATTGAAGTGCTTCTGTTCAAATACTTTATTTAATAATAGCCCCAAAGTACAAGAGTAGTGATGTTGGCAGTTTGGATATGCCAAAGAAAAACTGTCAAGTTGCCTTCAAGAGAAGAGTTAAAATTCTAAAGAAAGAACAAAAACTGTATACTGGGTGGTGTTGGAACATTTATCCCACAGGGAGGGTGGGGATGGTATAGTAGTCTATATTTCACTTTAACAGGGTTATTAGCAAATGTCTCATACTCTGGTGTCTTCACTAAGAAATCTTGGTGCTCTTTGCTGTTGAGTCCAGATTCAGCAACGTAAGTCTCATCTCACTTTTTGGGTAGACACTGTCAATTGATTGGAGTTAGTATTGAAAATGAAATCTTTCTTGTCTGCTCTATATTAACTGAGGGGCTTAGAAAAAAATGATTTAGAAATTTATCATTTCATTACAGAATGATGTCCGTGTCAAATTTGAACATAGAGGAGAAAAAAGGTAAGGAAGGAAACATTACGTGGTAGTTAAATTAATAAGACATTCTAATTAAGAGTATTCTGATTAAACCCTTAAAGGTTCTTTTCAGATTTGAATGAAGCTTTATGGCTTACCCATTGAGAATGTTAGGGTAACTTGTGGTTAGACCATAAGATAAAATTTGTTAAAATTCACACTAAACATTAGAAATGATTAATGTTTTTACTTTGAAATACTAGGAAGTAAGGTAATTGCATATTAACATTTTAAGAAATTTTTACTCATTGGAAGTTAAATATATTCTTATAACTATGTCATCCTTCCAGATACTGTATGGAATTTATATATGGATTTAATGTTTATAATTTTGATTATTCTCACATATTTTTGTTAGAAATGTTTAGGAAGATAAGTTGGAATAGTGGCTGCAAATTATTGTCAGAGATGTAAACCTATCCTACTTGGTATCTATATCTTACTGTAGACCTGATGTTAGTAGTTGACAGTAAAATTGCTAGTAAGAATGTTAGGAGTTAGGATGGAATTTCATTCCTGTTATTAGTGTCTCATATTATTTTAAGAAAAACTATTAGCTTTAAAATGGCATGGAAATATATAACTTGAAGATTTAAACTTTACACAGAGATTTTTAAAAAATGCAATATACTAGACATATAGTAGAACTAGGTTCTTACTTGAGAATCTTAGTAGAGTTCCAAGTTTTTGGGGATATGTCCCCAGTTTTATCCATTCAGCCCCATTTTTTAACAACTCACTATATGCTATCCCGAAGGCAAACAATGAGCAGGGCAGATCTGGACTGTCCCTTTGTGGAGCTGATAGTTTAATGTAACCTCTAAGCTTCAGTGTGCTGTCCAGAGCTGTGCAGCAGTCCTTCGGGAAAGAGGAAGAAAATACTATAAACATATTATAATTTAATATTTTAATTCCTTTAAAATATTTATTTTGGAGAGACGCTTGTATTATATATATGCTCAACAATGCTGAGATAATAAGGATATGGAAATCAAGATTTTAATCCTCAAAGAATGCTTTATCCTTTGTAACAGTTTTTCATTGCATTTTGTTGAGCATAGGTCACATAGTTAAACTTCATTTTCTTCAGTGGACATTTTTACATTGAGTTTCACTGCAAATTAAAAACTGCAGATATTTTGTCCTATCTAAAGTTTTTTGCTAGGTGTGGTGGCCCATGCCTATAATCCCAGCACTCGGGAGGCTGAGGCAGGAGGATTGCTGCAAGTTCAAGGCAAGCCTGGGCCACAAAGTGAGTTCAAGCCTAGCCTGAACTGCATAGTGAGACCCTGTCTCAAAAAAAAAAATGAGGATAGAACATACTTCAGCTTCCAAACTTTATGTTGAAAAATAGTGTACTTGATCAAAATTGAGCCATTTGACTAGATAAAGTAAATACATAATTTTTACTTAATTTTGTACCTAACAGGTGGTAACTGTTCTAAGTATACTGTGTGTGGCTAAGAAAATAAAATATTTTAAAATTCTGCCTATATAGAATCCTTCAGTTCCCCAGACCAGTTAAACTGGAAGATCTGAAGTCTAAAGCTAAAATTGCCTTTGGACAATCTATGGATCTACATTACACCAATAATGAGGTAAATAATGTACAGTTTAACTTACATTTGCCCTTGTTTTAGAAAATAGTGTGTTCATGTAAGAAATTGTTTTTATGACTGATGTGTTTTTATTTAGTGATTGGTAAGAATATGTCAGATGAATAAAATGACAGATAAATTTGTAAATTTTGACTGATTAAAATGGATTTTTTCCATTATGGAACATATTTATAGAAGATACACAAATAATTGAATAAGAACTTATGCTCAGAGGAAATATGTATATTACTTAGAATTTTCTTGTGTTTTATTTTTACTCTATATATTGTTTGTTGTGGGTTTTGAGACAGGGTCTTGCTATTCAGTTTATGTAGTTTAGGCTGGCCTTGAACTGTGTAGCCAAATCTGGTATCACATTTGAGGCAGTCCTCTTCTGAGCGCTGGAATCATTGGTGTATGCCCCATGCCCAGCCCTTACACACTTTATCAATGAACTTTTTTTTTCCCTTTCATACCGTGCTTGGCTACAGGCAGCAGAACTTTGGTAATTAGACAATTTAGTTAAGACTTATGGATTCTTAGCGGGCTGGGGATATAGCTCAGTGGAATAAGCGCCTGCCTAGCAAGCACAGGGTCCTGAGTTCGATCCCCAGTACCGCCAAAAAAAAAAAAAAAAAAAAAAAAAGACTTATGGATTCTTGTAGTGTTGGGATATGATCAGATTGGCATGCTTTGTTTGAGAGTCACATACACGATCTCAAGGGCTTGCTCTGGCTCCAAGGAACTCTTGTGTTCTTGGGAAACACTTTTTTAGTCTTTAGGATTGGATTAGGTGGTTTCTAAGCTTTCTTGTAGTTCTTGAGGAACAATTTAGTTAATTGGTTAATTTTTTTAATCTTTAGAAAATATTTATTGTGTTTTTCAGACTTAATGCTGTGACTTAATGAGTTACAGTCCCTCATGGGGTAGGCAGTGTAGGTGTAGTAAAAGTAGACAACTGATAAATACATTGTTTAAATATGTTATTTGAAGGAAATGCTTGAAGTATTGTAATGAAAGCAAGAGCACTGCCTGGCAAGTGCAAAGTCCTGAGTTCCATTCCCGCTGCAAAAAAAAAAAAAAAAAAGGAAGAGCTGAGGGGATAATATTTATATTGTATAGGAGAAGTCGGCCTTGCAGACTTTCAGGGAATGAATGTTGCCAGGAGAGAGCAGCTTAAGAGCAGTGTATGCAGAGGTCCCTAGCAAAGGTGCCAGTGGGGATGAAGTGCAGTGGGATGCTGAGGACAATAGAATGCAAGGAGAACCATGAAAGTGCCTCCCAGATGGTAAAGCACTGTGCAGAAGAAAACATTTGAAAATACTACATTTTAATAGCTTAATTTACCAAAATGGTACTGATAAATAATGACCAAATTAAATGGTAATGTAGCAAACAGTGCTTGTCTAAAGAAACCCTTTACAGCTTAGAGATGTAGTAAAATCTATATCCTGAACAAAATGATGACTACTGTAGGAATGCTTTGATTGGATGGTATGCTAGGCATTGAAATCAGGAGCTACATTTGCAGTGCTTTTTATTTTTTGGGACAGGGTTTCATTAAGTCTCTAAATTGCCCAGGCCAGGCTAGAACTTTTGATTCCCCTGCCTTAGTCTCACAGTGCTGGGGTTATAAGCATGGGCCACCACACTGGCTGAAATTTTGTTTAAATACTTTTTAAGGTTTCAGTTGGTCGTAACATACCATGTTGCTCAGCCTTATTTTGGTACTTTATTTTTATGTTAGTCTGATTTCTACCTTCCAACCCCTGGGATTCTGAAGGGTTTTCTAGATGTTTGCCTAGGAGTTGATGTGTATTATAGGAGTGTGGAGATAGAGAGTGGGACAGGCGGATTCCACTTTCCAAAATGGTGGCTTGTGCGTAGGTTAATACACTGTACGTGAGTCCCCTTCCCTTGCTTCCCTTCCATATTCCCATCAGTCTCCTAGTATCTTTTCTTATAGAAATGAGTTGAATCCTTATCTCACAGTATGATTCTGAAAGAACCAAGACATGATCCTTTTTTTTTAATCTCAAATTTATCATGGAAAACTTCCACATGCCTTGCAAGATACATTAAGAATGCAATATTCTTTTGATTTACGGGCCTAGTAGGTCTATCAAGAATAATGAGTGTAGTTTGACATTTGCACTACCTCTACTAGCTCCTAGAATTGCTGTTTTTTTCCTCCAAAGTTCTCCCAGGTTGTTTCTGTGATATTTTTTCTGTAGTTTCTTGAGGATTGACTTCAAGTTAACTGAGCTGCAGTTTTAGGAATCCTTTTGCATTTGTAAAAAAATTTCTCTATTTTTTCATGGTTTCTGAAGGATTTCTTTTTTTTTATTTTATTTTATTTATTTATTTATTTTTTAAACATTTATAATTTATATTATTTTTTTTTTATTTTAGAAACATAAAAGTACAAAAACATATTGACAAACAGACACCCATTATCATAGAAAATAGTACAATCACAACTAATCTATAGACAAGGTGATATGGTCTCAACAGTAGTTGTTGCTTTATCCATTGATATCTTCGAATTGTAGATGTATGGACCCATATACAGACATGCAAATTTAGTCA
>PVLD010026090.1:0-22712 GCA_004027595.1 Dinomys branickii | reverse complement strand
TTTTTTTTTTTTTTTTTTTTTTTTTTTTTTTTTTTTTTTCTGTTGCTGAGAGGATAAACTGTCTGACTAAATTTGCATGTCTGTATATGGGTCCATACATCTACAATTCGAAGATATCAATGGATAAAGCAACAACTACTGTTGAGACCATATCACCTTGTCTATAGATTAGTTGTGATTGTACTATTTTCTATGATAAGGGGTGTCTGTTTGTCAATATGTTTTTGTACTTTTATGTTTCTAAAATAATAATAAAAAAAAAAAAAGAATTCAACCAATAACAAATGCTGATGAGGCTGTGGAGAAATAGGAACTCTTCTCTATTGCTGGTGGGAATGAAGACTTGTGAAACCACTGTGGAAATCAGTTTGGAGATTCCTCAGCAAACTAGGTGTAGAGGTTCCAGTCAACCCACCTATTTCCCTTCTGGGTATTTCCCCAGAAGATCTAAAAACATCATATCACAGCAATATATTTGCACTAATGTTCATAGTGGTGCAATTTGTTATTGCCAATTTGTGGAAGTAGCACAAATGTCCATCCCCTGAGGATGGGATAAAAAAATCATGGTACTCTCATATAATGGAATATTACTCAAATATAAAGAATGATAAACTCAAGGCTTTTATAGATAAATGGTCAGAACTAGAGACCATACTCATGAGTGAAATAGATCAGACCTTCATATGTAAGCAATGTATTGTCTCACTAGTGTAAGTACCTAAAAGTGTGAATAAAAACTAGGAGGTATGATAAATATTGTGAAGCGAAAGGGAAATCCTCAAAAGTAAAGAACAACTGGGGTGTGTGAAAGGAGAAAAGAAAGAAGGGGAAATTATATACATATGTATATACCAGACAGCTAATAGTTGTACTACTGTCTTCTATTCCTTTAGTTAAAGGAACAATTAATGATTACTTGTTTGATCAACATTGCATGTCTCTATTTGTTTTCATGAGAAACCACTTTGAAGATATCAATATGTAATACAACAACTATTGCTAATTTCCTACCACTGTGTCTGCAACTTTGTATTATTTTTATTGTTTTTATGCTATTTTGTAAATGGATGTCTGTTAATAGGTTTTCTTCTTTTATTTTTAAAATAATTAAAAATAGGTATCTGTACAGGACTTTTACACTTCAAGCTGAAACAATGATACAGATTAGAATTGGATCATTATTACCAAGAATAACAGACCAAAAAGTGTTAGAAGAAAGCAAGAGGAAAGTTAGCAGAGGAAAAGAAAAGAACAAAGCGGGGGGGGGGAAGCACAGAAGATAATGGGACAATGGAAATGAATGAATTATTTTACATGCATCTAGGACTATGTCAAATTGAAATCTATTATTCTATATACCAAATAAGCAATGATGAAAGCAAACAATAAGAAATATATCATTTGAATGGCTAGAAAAGGGCTTAAGCTATTAGATAATAAGTTTTACAACAAAGTTTAAAAGTTAAAATGAAATAATGACAACATCTTATATGTGACATTTCATAATAGACAATCTATTGATTTATTTATTTATTTATTTTTTTTTGCGGTACTGGGGATCGAACTCAGGACCCTGCGCTTGCTAGGCAGGCGTTTATTCCACTGAGCTGTATCCCCAGCCCCTCAATCTATTGATTTAGAGGAACATGGTAATAGCAGTAACTAAAGTAACGCAATATCAGTGTGCAAAGTGCTATGTAAAAGCAGATTCTATCAACTTGGCCTGCAGCGTCCAGCTTCGATGACACTCCTCAGACTAGAACGGTCCCACTGAGAACCTGCTTTTACCAAAAATTCACCACACCCACATGCATCAGGGCTTGTGATGGCTGGGTTCAATATGTTATATATTGAGCTCTGGGTTATCAGTTCATCAGCAGATATTTTCATTAATGATTTCAAAGCAACATTCCTGTCTGAGACATGCCATTTCTTTGTGATGTGTCCTCAAGCTTCCTATAGTATATTTTTACAGTATGAGAGGAAAACTAACTTCTCCAAAGGAGACATCAGAGAAAATAATTTAGATTGTATAGTGTCATATTTGATGTCGCTCTTACTCACCTGTATAAATGTTTTTAGACAACTTGCTGTTACACTGTGTGAAATATGTTTCAAAGCTTGTCAACAGATCAGCAAGACTTAGCTTCCACAAAGACAGGATGGGAAAATAGAAATAATTATCCTGTAGTTAATACAGATCTAGTTGCAAACTTTAGTTCTCTTTATTAAATGATTTAAGGATGATTTTATGAATCTGAACTTCAGCTTCTTAATTAGTGAAATATAGAAGGAGTTATTTTAAGGAGAAAAGTACAAAATAGCAACTGTAGATCTCAAAATAAATTATCTTCTTTAGATTACCTTTGATATTAGCAAGAAAATGACATTGCTTTGTGTGAAGGTGAATTCCACTATTTCATTTTTAAATTGTCATTATTGGCTAAAACACTTTTCAATCAATAGCTGATGAGAAAAATTAAACAAATAGCCATAGTCTCTCAACCAAGTGCATTGTCTTCAGGCCAATACTATTTTTAAAATAAGGTTATCTTTGCTAAATAACTAATTCTACAGTTCTGCCATTTTCAAATTTGGTGTTTCAATATATTATTATATTATAATTTATGAAAATTTTTATATCAATACAAAAACATTTGACATATGTTCTGGGGACAATACAAATATTTCATAAATTAATAATCTAAATGTAAAAGTTCTCATCCTCAGGGCTAACATTGTAAGAAGAGAAATTTTAGGTAAGCATCATAGATTTAAAGGCATAAGTATCAGAATATAAAAATAATCATTATTTAGTCCTGACTTTAAACTTTTACAGGAGAAATTACCCATAATTTTTCTTATTCTCTTATACTTTGTATTCCTTATTCTTTGTATTACAAAGGTAAAGTACTTTACAGTTATTTGAAGTCTGTATGCCAAAGTTTTATCATCTTTCATACAAATGTTATTTTTCCATTCTGAATATTATATTATTAGGTTTAAGTGTTTTTTTTCAAAAATGTCAAATATAATTGAGTTACTTAAGTAACTACTATTCATTATTGGGTCATTATGTCTCATTGTTCACCGAGATATTCAAAGGAGACAACAAAAGTAAAATCAAAATTTGAAACTGTACCAGGTTATTTGATGTATATATGAATAGGCATATATAATTTTAAGAAATTATATATGATAAAGTGAAGACATCAGATATTATCAATGAAAAATGAAAAAAGAAAACACTAGTTAAACCTCTGAAACAAAATCTAATCTAAGTATTTCAATCTCTCTGAACAAATAGATTAATAATGACACAACCAAATAATTGGATTTTACAAATATCCACTGCTACATTTGATCTGGGACTAAAATATGCATAGACTGATATTTTACTTTGAGAGAAAAATATCAATGTAGATGAATGCAAAACCTTCCAAAATTAATTATAGTTCTCCGACCTGAATATGGTTAAAGTTATTGAGATATACAACATGTGTTTCTGTTCATGTAGATGTAGTGATTAAAAATTTATAAATCACTCTCACCAGTGTTCATTTTAGGGATGGGGAAACACAAAGCAGACCTTGAAGTAAATGTCATACTTCTTAGGACTAAGCACTATGAAGAGAAACTGCCCAAATTTAAATTCTGATGGTATTTTTATCATTTTTAATTTTAAATTAAGTTTATCAACCAAATTCCTCAAAAAATATTCACAAAGATTTTATTTAAAATTTTAGAGGCAGTGTGTTCATCAATAAACCAAAGTATAATAATTTAATATAATTATAACTAAAATAAATATGAAAATAATGTAGCTAATAGAATGAAGTGATGATATCGTATATTTGGATTTATCATGTCCTTATTGTTAAATGTCTTTATGTAAGTGCGTTTGTCTATTTTCTGTTACAGTAGAATATCTGAGGCTGGACACTTCATCAAGAGGCTTATTCAGCTCACAGTTGTGGAGGGCCTAGGATCTGCGGCTGCCTGCAGCTCATCTCTGCAGAAGTGTTCCTGGCAGATGATTTCACCTTGGTGATGCGAGTTGGATAGCTCATGGGAAAACCTACTGCCAGAGACAAGGTTCCTGTCTGCTCTTTTCACAACAGCTTTCTGGTGGGAGTTAATTCAGGACCCCATGAAAACACTTAGTCCCCGCTAAAGACAGTGCTTCTGAATACAGATCTGGCACGAGGCGCCACCAGCTAAAGGTCTCCCCTCGCCTCATCTCTTCACAACGACGACTGATTTCTGAGGACAAAAATCACTGGGGAATAAACTGAAACAACATTACAACCAGAGTGTAGGCACGCATTTCTCAATGGGGTATTGGTTTAATTTGTGTTGTAGCAATGATATATTTAGTGTGTGGCACTAACCAAAAAAAAAAAAAAATCTTAAAAATATCGTGTAGCTAACATTCATTTATGTGGCTATGTTTACTGAGGTTCACTCCATTTTAGTTGTCGATAAGAAAAATACATCTCTTTATTTTCTTATCTATGGCATTTACTTTAATTTTTATTTTTGGAAAAAGATGGCTACAAATGATTTGATATGTCTTTTTGGATATAACTTATGGAGATATTCTGACATACATGCTTAAGAGGTTACATGTCAGTTCCGAGTGTAGGTTTAATGAAAATATATACATATATAAACGTTTATATATACACTTTTCATCCATGTCATATATGTGAAATCATTTTAGAAACCATCTCTGTTTCAAGCTGTGTATATAAATATATGTAAATGTATATGTGCAAATAAATATACATGTGTATATTTACATATATGCATAGATATAAAAATGTGTGCATGTGTATACATACACAGGTATAAAATGGCAAAGCAAAGCTGGTTTCTGAAACAACTCACCTATTTCAATTTGCCTCATTGATGTATCTATTTCATTTTTCAAATACAAATATTCAGCTTGGTCATACTTCTTAACCTGTATCAGTTTTATGAGTTATAACATGACACCTTTGGTTCCCTTTCCATGTATTAACCTGAAACAAAGTAGCTTTATACATCATTGTAAATTATTTGTGTTCCAAGTATCTTTCTTCCCATTTTTGGCTATATTACTAGATCTCATTTGTGAATCTTGAAAGCTTTTTTATTATTTTTTGTAATTCATTTATGATGAAAAATCAGTTATCTATCAGGCAATTCATCCCTGGGACATAATTGTTATTTACCCATAAGATTTATTTCTTATTTTTTTCTCTTCTACACCCAGTTTCTATGCCTTTATTTTAGAAGTACAAGTATACACACACACACACACACACACACACACACACACACACACATATATGTAACTATGTAGCTCTATATTTAGTTAATGTTTTGACTCTTAACCCTGTATTGTACTTTAGTACATAAATTACCAGATTTATAAAAACTCAATGATAGATCTGCAATTTTTATGAAAACCTAAATCAGAGAATTACTGTTCACTTGAAGCTGAGGAGGGTACAGAGATTACTGAGAGGCGTTGAATGAGCTATTTTCATTTTCTTCTTCAGCCACTTTGATTTCTTTTCCGTAACACTTGTACTTCAGTTTTACCTATTTTCTCATTGATTTATTATTAAGTCATATGTAATATAAATAATACCGGATTTTTCAAGGACCTAATTTATCACAGCACAGACTGCTTAGAATATTTTCTTTAATCTAGGGTCACATAGCTCTCTTAATTCTTTATCGACTCTTTTTTCCTTTGATATATTCCATGGGATTTAATTTACTAACACAGGTCTTATGAGATCTCTGTAATTGTTTGCCTCGTTCTTTCAAATTGCTGACTTCACTGATGTCCAATGAGTGCAGGTTTTGTGTACATTAGAATCAGCATCATTTTTTGTTCAGTACAGCCATAGTTTTATAACTATGGGAACATCAAATTTGAGCAATGTATTGTCAAAAGATAATCAGTATTTTTAGCTATAGTTGGCAGTAAGAGTCTTCTGTTCGCTTAGACTTAATAATACTTTTGGTGAAATTTGTCACAATTACTATTTTAAAGTACTTACTTTTCATATGAATCATGTTTTCAACCTCGAAAGTCACTTAACAATGAATTCTAAAAGTATTTGTCTCCTCCTAGTACAAGCTACAATCCTGAGTTAGACTGCAGTGATTGTCATAGGGGTAGTTTGTAAATACACCTGTGTGTTCACGGACATTGCTCGGTTTGCTTAACGCGAAAAGTGCTGAGACTACTCGCCAGAAATTAAAATTTATTTTATTTCATTTATTTTATCTTGGGTACTGGAAACCGAACTCATGACCTCACGCTTGCCAGGCAGACGCTGTGCCACTGAGCTAAATCCCCAGCCCTAGGAGTTAAATTTGAGACCATTTCTGATAACTCCAAATTCCAGGGGACCACTTGCACTGTTCAAATTAGTCAAAACATTTAACTGGTGCTTACTTAATGTATTTTAATAAGCTTTGGCATTTTGTTTTGTAAATAAATTACAATACTAATATTTCAATTTGTGATTATTATTAATTTGTCTCTTTCGCTGTAGTGGATAACTTGACATTTAAGAAATTTAAATTGAAAGTCTCCTCATAAAAATATGAATGGACAGTTCTCAATGCCATATAGAGTCCTTGGCAATGAAAAGGGATATATTTACGAATTTTCTCTGCCTTTCTCTACTGAAGGGAACTTCAGGTCGGTTTACACCCTGACTGCTTCATTTACAATTCAGTTAGAATGAGTGTCACTGGAGGTGAATTCTGTGAACTGCTTTACTGGATTCATTTATATAAAGATGCTTACCAGATAATGCAGGCTCAGTTTCAGAAGTTAGCTTCCCATGGAACTTCAGGTAGGCTAGGAAGAGTTATAGTCCCTTTTAATCATTAAAATGCATGCGTGAAGTACTTCAAGCTAGCTTATTCATCATTTCTGAAATGCTGACAATATGCCAAAGGGCCTGCTCCTCCAGAAGATGAAATAAGAAAATGCACCCTTTTTTAATGTTCAGGAAGTTATTGTTCACAGGTGGTCTTCTTGTATATGATGTTTCTTATACTCTATAGAGAAAACCATGGGTGAATTTCACTGTTCCTCAGCAAATTGCTGTGTACATAAACAAAAACAGTGTCATGGAAGGAAAATGGTCTACTAAGACTGTTTAAGACTTGATACAAGCTGCCCATAATACCCACTTTTGAAATATTATTCTTAGGACTGCATGTCTGTCTGAACATTCTGCTCATATTTGAGCATACTGATTCCTAATTAAATTAACATTTAAGCTTTAAAAATGGTGCAGATATTTTAATATTTTATATTCAAATTATTTAATGAAACAGTAGACCTACTTATAATGACTGCATTAATATTGGAGTGCTTACATGACACTGGAGTTTGTGGTCAGCATGTAGTGATACCACAGGGTACAAGCACAGGATGGCCTCCTTTCAGCAGTACTAAATTTCACCTGAACTTCTTTTGACATTAACTCTTAACCTTCAAATTATAATACGTGAAACTCCTCTTATCTACCTGAAATGATTTGCAAAATTTTTGGGAAATATAAATATGTAAAATATTTAAAACACCTTTTTGCATTTTAAGAATCATGTTATGACTATTTTATAGTTAATATCAGTAGAACGTACTTAGTAAAAACTATAATTTTCTGAATTAGAATTGAAGCGGGAATGACTCCAACACTCCCAAATGTTTCCACATCACTCCGCACCAAAGCTTGTACTACCTCTTAATGAAGTGCTTATAAAAACACTTAAAGTGCTTTTACTAATTTTCAAGGAATATGTACATCATTGCCCAGAATTTGAACTCTACTAGATTTTGTTTCCAATAAATTTAAATTGCTTTGCATAGTGAAGAGTAGTTTAAAATTATTGAAGTGTTCTAAATTTCACAGTAGAGTAACCATAAAATGTGGAGCCTTTCAATGATTTTATATCACTATGAACACTTTAAAGTAATTTGAACACATTGAATGCTTTGATTTTTAGTTTTCATTACTTTAATTGGAAAGAGTAAAAAGAAAATGCCAAACCAAAATAGCATATACATGGGATAAAGCAGTAACTAATCTCAATTTCAAACTGATTTAGAGATTATATGTGAAAGATAGCTGTATAATTGACAAGTGCTGTATAATTGTGCAATTGTACTGACCATTATGATAAGGATTTATGATACTAGTTCAAATTATTTTTTCAGATAAGAATATCTTTATTGTACATATACTTTTCTACAATAGGCTCATAGTATGCTTTTTTATTTTAAAGACAATAATAAAAAAACAATAAAAAATGATACAGACTTTAAGAACAAGATGATAGGAAATTAACAATAGTTATCACACTGTATGTTGTTATCTGCAAAGTAGTTACTCAGATTACCAGATATAGGCATGCAAGATTGGTCACACAATACAAGAACTAATAGTCCCTTTCAACGAATGAATGGAAATTAGCCATACAATTATCTTAGATATCCTTACTTTTTTGCCATACACACCTTTCGTGGATGTGTATGGTTGATGGTAAATATTTTTAACCTTTCAAAACTTTTTTGTTATTATCTGAATCAGTTCAATACTGGTGTCAATATAGCAAACTAATGACCTTAGAACATGCTCAAGAAATAACCACTGAACCCATTTAATATATGTAAAAATTTAGGGTAATAAAATTTCCTATTTGAATTCTAACATGATACTACAGTAAAATATGGTTATATTGATAAAAAAATTTAAAATATCACATCTTTGAATAAGTAGGACTTATATAATGATAGTATAGGTTCTTTGATTAAAAATGATAAAATGGTATTGTGCAGTCTGATAGCAAAATTTTTTTATTCTCAAATTCTGAATCATATGTGAAACTATAACGTATAAGACAAAGCTAAACCAAAAGCCAAATTTTATTTTATTAGAGATTCTGTGTGGGCCTTCAGAGTAGATTGTGTAATTATAAATACATGAATGTTTTCCAGGATATGCAAGATAAGTGTATTTTTCCTTCAGCCAAACTTTCTGCTGCTATAAGACAGAGGGAAAAAGAGAACATATCACACAAGATAGCTAAGGTAATTCTACTACGAATTCTTTTGGCTTATTGAAAGAAATAGTTAATGCTTAATTTTCTGATCAATCTTGCATGCTTATAACTGGTAATATGAACAACTACTTTGAAGACAGCAATATGTAATGTAATGACCACTGTTGATTTCCTATCATCCTGTTTTGAAATTCTGTATCACTAATATTTTTTATTTTTATTCTCTTCAAATTGGAAAAGCAAATTTCATTTAAATTACAGTTGTCAGGTACTTTGTATTAATAATGGGACGCTGAGCAGCACAAATTACTAATATGAGAGCTTCGAAATATTTGAAGTAAAACTAAGAGAATGAAAAACAAGAAACAATTTCACAATAATAGCAGAGTATTATAAGATTTCTTAATGGCTGATATTAATCATAGGGTAAATTGTAAGTATTATAAATGAACATAAAGGCACAACTCTGAAAGACACTTTGAACTAATTAATATTTGTAGATATTACATACCAAATTAGACTGTAAGCATTATCTGCAAGTTATATATATATATAACAGACCTTATATTGATATTAGGGTTGTTTTTTTTTTTTTTTTTCCGGTACCGGGGATCGAACTCAGGACCTTGCATTTGTCAGGCAAGCACTTATGCCACTGAGCTATACCCCCAGCCCCCTTATATTGATATTAGAAATCAGACAGACACCTAATTTTCCTGACATAGAAACATTTTGTGAAAATAGTATCATTTATTTATTTTTTGGCTTAAACAAGTTACGAGGCTAAAAATTGTAATACAAATGACTTCAATTAAGCATGAAACAAACAGACCACTTATTCATAAATTAGTGTTGATAACATAAAGTCAAATTAGTTTAACATTTATAGAACATATTTCTAGTAACAATGAAAACTAATTAGAAGTTATTAACAGTAATATAGAAAATCCCTAAATATCTGAAAATAAAGCAGTGGTCTCTGATTAAATGGCTGAAGACAAAAATGTCCCCTAAAGAGTAAATGCCATGATCAGATTTTGGTTCTATTCATTATTCATTGCTTTGTCACCAACTAGAAAAGTGTCTATCCAATAGTAAACTCTCAAGAATCATTACTTTAAGAAATATTCTAGGTGAGAGAGAAAGAAAATAATTACAAAAACACCATTCTTTTTATGTGAAACGAATCATGAACAACTCTGAATAAAGGATACAACAGTCTGTACGGAGCAGTATTTTATGAACATTGCTCTATTTTCCAAACAGACAGATCTGCTTCATGCTTAAGAACGTACATTTCAAAGGCAACCTCCAGTCCAAATACTGTTACTAACTTCATAACCCGAAAATATTTTTCAAACTTAATCACTTCTTAGTTACAAAAATGTTAAGCAATACTGCAGCATAAAATTTTTCATGCTTAAAAGTGATTTGTATTACAATTTTCAGCCTGTGATTCATTCAAGCAAAATAAATAAATAAGTAATGCTATTATCACAAAATGTTTCTTATGCCAGAACAACTGTGTGTCCGGTTCCTAATATCAGGTTTTGTGAGTGATGTGAGATTTTGAACCCTCTTTAATCTCTTAAATTTTCTTACATGTAAGAAATGGAGAAGTGAGAACTAAGCATTTTCTTGCTTTAGGAAAACATAGATATTGTGAAAAAAGTCTAACATAATATTTATTATATAGTGTTTAAATCAATTAGAAAGATGTTCTACCAAAAATGATTAATTTTCAAGAGAAATGCTATTGAGGAACAGTAATACATTTTATTTACAAGCATTTTATTATGAATCTTTATATGGTGAAAAAACACTATTTTCTTTAGAAGAACAAATTTTATAACTAAGAAATAACTATATGGAGGCCTGACCTCTAGTTTTGAAATTCTCTGAGGCCTGATAAATTAAACAATGACTCCTGTTGTAAATATTGCAGAATGTTTCAGTGTGCACAGAACAACAAGGACCAAGCTGCTACAGAAATATAAAACTCACATAAGACATAACCAAAATTGTTTTAAAAATGATAGCTTCTAATTCTAACTCAAGCTTTTACATTGGGACTTTTAATTTTTATTATTGTTACATTATTTACAAACTACAGGTAGAAAACAAGTATCTTAGAAAATTGTGGTACTAGAAATATATAAATTGTCTATTTGATACACAGTTAATTACTTAACATATATTCTTGTTATGGGCCATATCTAACTGTTCCTCCAAAGCCTCATAGGGTGATCGTTTGAGTGGTGTTTGGATCACGCAGACTGTAGATTCATCCACAGATGAGTTTATAGTTAAATGTGATGTTGGGAGGTGAAACTTGGTATATCCAGGTAGGTCACTGAAGGCATGGCATGGAAGAGACCATCTCTCTCCTTCCTCCCTGGTTCTCTCTGCTTTCTGCACCATGACACAAGCTGTTCCTCCTCTGCCATGCCCCTCTGCCATGCCACCATGCCTTGCAGCTAGACATGCACTGAACCCCTTACAATCTGTGAGTGAAAATAAACCATTTCTCCTGAAAGTTGTGGGTATCAGGTATAGAGGAAGATGTTATGAGAAAAAGTCTTTCCTTTAACTTTTACCAATAACTCAAAAGAAATGGTGTGAGGGTTGTATATGATGGTGGGTGAATATTTACGCACCATGGCCCACTTTGGCAATCTCTTACAGTCTATAGAGTACTTGTCAAAACATATTTTAAAACTTATGAAAATATAAATGCATAGCATTATGACCAAAGAGAATATACTGAATTAGATTTTTTTTGTCTTTTTGAGACAGGGTCTCATTATGCAGTTCAGACAGAACTTGAGCTCACATTGTAACACAGGCTGGTCTCAAACTTGCAACAGTTCTCCTGCCTCAGCCTCCTGAGTGCCGGTATTACAGGCATGAGCTACCATGACTGGCTAGATACTAAAATATTTTTCAAACTGCAATGCCATTAAATGTGTTTCTATGCTAATCCAATAAATACAGAAATTACTTAAATGTGAGGAAGTTATATTTTATCTTTTAAAAACAATTATAAAGGCTAAAGTCTCAGTATAAATAATTATCAAATGCCTAGTACATATGCAGAAAATGTGTATTATAAACATAACAAAACATATAATATAAAGTTAAAATATATGCATATGGTGCATGAAGATATAAAACACATACATATAAATAATAATTGATTTGGGGAATTTGCTTAATACATATGAACAAATTACTTTTTGTGTGAAATAAGAAATATATGAGGGTTCAGTTATAATCACAAAACTTGACCATATGCTTAAATTAACCTACTGAAAAAATAATGAGAATGTGAAAATATTTGTGAAAAGACAGACATCTACATAGGACTATAAAGTCTTCTGTATTACTTTATAATTGTGAAACTTTTTTAACTTAGAATTTTTCACATAGAATCTTTAATACTCCATTTTCTACAAGTTTATCTTATAGAAGCATTTTAAAAATACTACACTGAATATTTTTACCACCCACTCACTATCAGTGATTCATATATTTTAGACACAATGATATTGTTTTATAAAAAATAATATTCTCCCTATTAGTATAAGAGAGTAATCATTATACATCTGATTAACTAAGGATGTATATTAAGTCTGAGGAAGACTTTTTTATTGAAAATAATATAAAATATTTCTGCCTGAGTAAGAAGTTGATGAAAAGACATGAGATTCTTGTAAGTCTAGTCTGATACTGAAACCTTTGATTACACTGGTTTCCAAACTGTAAATATGAAAACAAAATTACTGATGTTTATAAGTAACAATAGTAAATCAGGATAGTTCAGGAACACGTTTTATTTATCTTTTAATTGTCTTTTGGGACCTTGCATTAAGGATTTAGATCCAGAAAATCTTACTTTATTTAATCATCTTCATGGAGGCATTTTAAGTGACTAAAATTTAATGTGAATTTCATGTTTCAAAGGGAAATGGACCAATGTGCTTCATTACATTACTGTGGAACATGAGAGAGCATAGGGTGAAACAATCTAACATATTTTAATACTTGAATCTTCTAAAAAAAACCTAATTCTCTGTGTACAGCTAATATATCTTCTGTATGTTGCATTGTATTTTAAAGGTTAGATACAAGAATACGTCATACATGCTGACTGCAATTTAGAAATGTGGATTTGTCAATCAAGACGTATAGGATATAAAGGCACTGGCTAATGCAGTTGATCCTACAGAAATCTATTATAACAATAGTCTAGATGTATTGACCAACTACATCTACCACGGAATAAATTCCATATTTGCTCTTCCTAGGCTTGGTATGACTCAGTATAGAAAGCTGAAAAGCCATTAAAAACTCCTGTCTCCTCTCAAGATGGAAGTGGAAGTCTATTTTAGTAACAGTTTGTTACAAAATCTCAGATTCCTGAAGTCCGGTCTGATAATGTTATATATAAGTAAAATTAGCATGACAACTGAAATTTTTTCTCTGAGAGAGAAAAAAATCTTTTCAATTCTTTGTCAACTAAAGAATTCAATCTTTTCAATTCTTTGACAACTAAAATTGAATGAGTCATGGGCCTACATTACTAAAATTTTTTCAATAAAGTTATATTAAGAAAGAAGGGGAAAGTTCCCCTTCTTTCTTAATATACACACACACATACACACAGGATAGCTAACATAGTCTTACTAATGACTTCTATTGCTTTATTGAAAGAAACAGTTAATGTTTAATTGTTTGATCAATCTTATCTGTCTATATTTGTTTACCTGAGTAACCAATTTGAAGATATCAACATGTAATACAACTGTTGTTAATTTCCTATCATCTTGTCTGAAATTCAGTACTGCTTGTATTGTTTTTTGTGTTGTTTTGTAAGTATATGCGTGTTTGTTATTATGTTTTTGTTCTTTTATCTTTAAAATAAAAAAGTTATACGAAGCAGGACATGATGGTTATAAGAAAGAAAAGACTCACGTTCTGTGTCTCATTTTATCATGTACTTGATCATGAAATGATTAAATGTTTGAGTATAGGTATATTAAATTCATGAAGACAGAAAATCTCATAAAACAATACAGGATCTTCATGTAGCTTGGGGGCTGAGGTAAGGAAATTGCATGTAGATTAAACCATGTGTACTACAATGCATTCTTGTAAGGAAAAAATTATTCTAGGGAAGAGAATACAAATTTGAATATAGAAAAATATAAATGAGAGATCTCTCTGTGGCTAGAAGACTGTTAAGAACCATCTACTTGCACTAAATGTCCAATATTTAAAGTTTTGCCATTTTTATTAAATATATGTCACTTAAAAAATCTTTTAAAAAGGTTAGAGAACTTTTAAAAAGGAGCTAGGTGGGCATAAGGATAACTTTTATTTTGTTATAAATTTTAAATCTTTTGCAGACGGGAAGGGGACCAAGAGATTCAAGAAGGGAGGAAGGCAGAGAAAGAGGGAGGGGAGGAGGAACAGGAAGGGGAAATAAAAAGGATGAAACGTGGCATGTACATGTACCAGCTCCCCAAGATGAATATGATCATTTTGTGCTTCATGCACAAATGCTTCATAAAAGAAATTAAATAAAGGAAAAGTTAAAGGATAGATTTTGAAAGTAGTTCATAGGATGATTTTATGACTCTGAAATGGATTCAAAGTAGACTTCTAAGTATATAAGCAAGGTCAGTCTACAAATTATTGATAAATAACTAGAAACTATGCTCTAACAGTGCTTCTGTAATTTATTTATTATGATATTGAACAACTCCACCTGAACCTCTAAGTGTACATGGAAACAAATGTATATAAATTTCAAATAATCTGAAATGCAATGTACACAAGGAAAAGAATACATTTACAAGTGAGTACTACAGTAGCAATCGGCCAGATGAAGTAAAAAGAAATTGAAGGGAGATAATTGATCAAAGGAAGACCATAGCTAAGGGATAAAGCCATAAGCGATTAATGAGAAAAGGGAAGTGCAATTAGCTAAATGTTACATAAATACGGGTATGGAAAGGGAGGGGACGGGAGTGACAATAGCGCACTAAAGATTTAAGAGCACTCAAGATAATAATAGGCTTCACGTGCTATTCCGAGAAGTCTCATTTTTGAGGGCAGCAGGGAGGAAGAATGTAAGTACTGGAACGTGAAGACAGCCTGTGTTCTGGGTAATGGACTGAGCGGCAGAGTGAAGAAGCGGTAACCCTGGAAATGAGAAGACTAATTAGCTCACGGCCATTGGTAGAAAATATTGAGAAGCTAAATTATATAAATGTGTTCTGAATAACTGAAGTAATGGAATTTAAAGTTTAATAAGTCATGAATCTGAACATGAGACAATTCTAAGTTGTCTTGTTTGTAGACATGGAGAATTCCAAAGGAGAAATGTGAACAGTGGTTCATAATAATATTTGTCGCTGCCATGATGGTGAAACTCATTCATAATATTAGATTTGAAAAGTTTATGAAAAGTGTAAAGGAGGCAAGAGGACTTTAGGGAAGTGTGGAATTGTTACCAGAAACGTCAAAAGGATTTTTAAAACTGTATAGACTCTAAGTAAAGCTAAAATAAAAGGCAGGTATTCTACTTTTTATTTCCCTTCTTGAATGCGTTGTATGTATCTATTTAGTAAACTGTGGATATAACCTAGGATTTTTCTCTTGTATGTAATTTTATTTTATAGTACACACTTGCACGATAGGAGGTTCACGTTCATCTTAGGGAATGTACATTGCGCATTTTCTTTTTTATTTCCCTTTCGCTTCCCACGCCCGTTCCTCTCTCTCTAGATCTCCTGTTATCACCTCATTATTATGGTTATTACTGTTACTTGAGGCCCTGTTTATGGTTCATAACGCTTTCACTCCTCGTGGATATTTGGTACATGTGCATGACACATCAGAAAGTGCAAAAACAACATGTGACAAAATTGAATGTTTTTTGTAATAAAAATAAACATTGGAAAATGAGGTATAACTAAACAGTTACTGTTACCCAGAAATATAACATATTTAGTAGTACCTTCAACTAAAAATATGTAAGATACAGCCTCAACGACAAGGGCAAAAAAACTAAATCCATTGAAATAAAGATAATGCTGATAAATGTCCAACACGACGTCCATTTTGGAATGAAAGAGTTTTATACACTTTGGAATAATATGAATTTATGTTTCATTTTAAATAATATGTAGTTTTCTTACATAGATTTTTATGAATTGTAGTTACCAACAGCATAGCATTACAATCTAAAACACATTTAGAATTCTGTCCATTTTGAAATTTTCAATTTTCACTTCATTCAGTTGAGCCGTTTTATATATAGAAATGAAGTCTCAAGATAATGCTTTATTTACACCTACATATATTGTTATAGCTCTAAATGAATAAGATGTGTACTGATTTATCATTGCAACATTACCAAATTAGTTATGGAAATAGTGCTTAAACACTTATGCAGACAAAATATACAAATGTAATATACATTTCTAATATGCTGTTCAAATCCTTGATCATAAATGGCTACAAATGTTCTGAGAGGAAAAATCTGTTTGCATTGCACAGAAGAATACGTTCTTCATCTTTTGGAAAATTTATATTGTTTGAAAACTAGCACAGTTGCATTCAAATCAAAGCACATACAGAAACAGTCTTCATAGCTTTAGCGTAAATCTCTAAGACTGCATGAGGGACTAAGTCACACCAGCAAATTGTTGTCCACCCATTCTTCATGTAGACTGAAAACCACAACTTTGACAGTGTCCTTAGAGAGCATTATTATGACATCAATATGTTTGTCACAGAATAAAATGACAGATGGAAACCTCACAAAGTGACAGTAAGGAAGAGTGCTTGTATATGAAGGCTTTTGTCTTTAAAACTTACTTTTATGTGACAGGCAGCTGTAGTGGTTTTATTGTATCTGAGAGCAATGCATGTATACAAGACACTGACATTTCATATAAAAGGAAATGCAGCCCACACACACAGAATAAATAGTCAGCATTCAAATATATGGAGAAACGTGGAGAAGTAATAAAAAACAACAGCAGGGAGACAAAAGAACAGAAAAGGACCATATACACATTTTAAAATAATGTACTAACTTTATTGGTGGTCATGAGCTGAGTTGATGTAATGTATACATGGGTACTATTTCTTCAGAGAAAATGAAACCAAAATCTATGAATATAAAATGAGCACCAAATGTTTAAAATCTGTCAGTGTAGGATTTAAAGACAGATAATAATAAAACTGAATTTTATAAAAATAATATCAGAGTAAAATGACTTCATGTAGTCCTATAGAGAATATAACTAGAGACACATTAATATGTAAATGACTTGATTCCTACAGCATTAGTACCTTAATGCAAGCTTTCCATTCTTCAGAGCTCATCCAGGTTGCCTTTCAACCTTATAATTAATTATGTTCTTCTTGAAGTACTTTTTCTTACTTAAATAATGTTAAATAACATACAAACACACAACAGTTCACTAAGTTTGAGAAGAAATTAGAAGAAAGCTTTTCCTCATCTGACACATATTACTGCTTCTATCTTAATAACTCGTCTATCATTATTCTCTCTGTTCCTGTAAAATGTTGTAAAAAGGGTAAATTTTATGTCTATGTGAGCTTCATTCAGTTACTCGAGCATTCTGGAAGTTTCTTATTTGGTTCCCCTGCTATGCCATCACTCTACTGAAAAAAAAAACAACATTCTCAGTGTCAAAGCTAATGATGCAGTTTTAGTTCATATAGTATTTCACCTGTCAAGTGTACTGATGATAGGTTGTAGTGACATTTATTTCTTCCATGTGTCTCACCTGATTCTCGTAATCCAGCACTTAAGATTGTTTTCTTATTTATTTTCTTATCGCTTAACTTTCTCGGTACCATTTCCTCATTCTACTCTTTTACTTCTTGCAATAACTGAATAATCCTCTTTGATGTGATTTCTTCCTCAATCCTAAACTCTCTTAGTCTCATGAATTTCAAGAATTAATACATGCTTCATATTCCACATTTTTGTGCAACATCTCACCCCAGATTCAGTTGTCTATATTCTAATGGTTTCCCTTTGAATTTCTCAAGAAAATAGAATTTAATATGTTCTAAATATTTCTCCAAAGGACATTTATATTTTATTAGGTATTTCTTATATACTCATAATGGGCTAACTTAATAATTGTGTATTACCCTTGATCTTTTATTTTACCTGTTATACATCTAATACAATTGAAAGACTTTTCAGTTAAACAATAAAAATTGTTTCAATTTTCTCAATGTTTATTTTTCCTATCATACAATACCCCATAAATACATCTGAAATGGAATTTTATAAAAATTGATAGTTTCACTAATATAGTCTACAATCTGTTCTCCACAAAATGCCAATTGTCCATCATTATTGTAATCATTAATCATGATACATCATTATGGCCTGAGTGAAGGCTTCCTAGCTAGTTAGTAAAGTTCTGGACATGACTGTGGATGATAGTTGTAGGCCAGCAAACTGACTAGGGAAGACCCAGCACCACTGTGCATGGCTCAACCCGTAGGCTTGGGACTGAAAGAAAAAAACAACACGACAGTGTTACTGCTCTTGGAGGATCTCTGGTGTTTGACTTTACCTGTGAATGTTGGTTTCCAGCTTCTTCAGCTGGCCAGTGTAGCCTCCCAATGCACTCCAGCTTTCCAACACATTCTCACATTTATATCTCTACATAGAACTTCCAGGTCTGCCACTTTTGGGTGCTATTAGATCATCTGGATCTCTTTGACCAGGCAGTTATTTTGCATTATTTTATCTCTGATCCAATAGACAGCCATTGTGACCCTTCCATCTGATCCTGTAAGCCTACTGAATAAATACATCTTATAATTATATTTTATTTTGATTTTGCTTCTCTGGAGAACTGTAATATACTTACTAAGAATATATTTTTCTTAAGGAGTATTCCTTGCTTATGGCAAAAATAACTAGATATAATGATTTTATTTTGCTTTGGAGAGACAACTAGGCATACTCCATAGCTCCTGAAACTTGTACTTTATGCTGCTTTCTGACATTAATTGATTAAAAGGGAAACAACATATTGGAACAATGTGATATTTTTGCATCACACACTTGGATTGTAAGCCCCACTTCCTGATGCTTCTACTTGCCATTTCTTACATCTAGGGGTTCTAAACTGCTAGCCAGGAAAACACTATGGGATTTCTTTAATCCATCAGGAGTGTCAATTCCAATCATAGATTTGTGGGCACTACTTCACAACTTCCATCCAAGTTATCATACATTATTTAAAGAACAATACCTACTCTAATGGTTGTTACATTGTGTCAACATGGGAAGTGTAGAAGCTTAAGTAAGTAACTCAGCAGTTCTACGTCCTGGGTACAAAGGACAGACCATCACCTCTAGGATGTTGCTCACTGTGTCAAATTGAGAAGTTTAGAAGTTTAACCTAGTGATTCTGCATGGGGCCCTGATGCTCACTTTGTAAACATTCTGTGCAAGAAGAGGGCAGAGGTATGGTGTAGGTGGTGTACTACCCCAGGGCTAGTAGCCTACATACAATTTAACAGAGGAAAAGAGACTTACTTGCTCCTGCCCCTTTTGCTCTTGTTGCCCTTGCTGTCTTCTGTCACCTTGAACTGTTGCCCCTGCCCAAGACACCCTGCCATGGAACCAGCTGATTATGAACTGAAACCTCCACTAACTGTGAGCTAAGTAAAACTTTCCTTTTTTAACTTTGAGTGTGTGTATTTTGTACCAGCAAGGCAACCAAGAAACCTACATTCTAAAGGTGAGGATCTCTGAATTTTAGTGTCAACTGGATCCCGAATTAAACTATTTTCAAAATATTAAGCTAGACTTCTTATCTCAGTGTTAATGAACTAAATAAATAATTGTATGTCTCTTTAATAAATGCCTTGTTTAAACGGAATCATAAATACTGCCAAAGCAGTTTTCCTAGGTGTTTGTTTGTTTGTTTGCTTTGCTTTGTCTTTCTGCTCTGAGACTCCACCTTTCTTTTAATCTATGGTTTTTGGGACTACAGTTATGTTAACATAACTGGGAAAACATTTAGAACTTTTAATTAAACATATGCAACATGTCTACTGATAGTACATGTCTCTGTTTACTGATAGCATCTCCTTTTGCCCTGTGGACGTGGATTGTATTCTGCTATCTCCATAGTTCTCTGTCGGTCACTTCCTCTCCCAATGCCACATTACGGTAATTCATTCACTTTTCTTTTACAGTGTAGTGTTGCCATCTGCCCTTTAAAATATTATTTCTTCTTTTTTCATTCTAATTGCAATAATGGAGCAAAGCTGTATACTCAGTTTTCTCTGCCTTCTGAACTAAGCTACAAAGAATGTACCTTGAGAACATCTTAGCAAAAGTTACCTCACACATGGCCACGCCTCTAACTGCTTCGGTTAATATAATGTCCCTTGAGCTTGCTCATGAAAGAACGCCTTTCAATCTATTTGTTGGACCTGCCCAATGCACCACCAGTGTGGCATGCTCTCCTTCTGTCTGTTAACTTTCACATCATCTGTCATAGCAGTTCTGGAGTAGCAATTTCACCTGATTTCTTCAAGTTTGTATGACCAACATTAGAAATGATTTAGCACGAACTCAGTGAGTATTATCCAATGAATTGACAACTTCATGCTCAAAATGTTCCTTAACTGATGACTATTTTCTTGTCTAATTTTATATTTGTTCTTGATCCAGCATCAATAGAATTTAATCTTGATCTTCTTATTCCAATTCATGGACTTTTTAATTGATAGTCATTGGTTCTATTTAGGAGGAGAATGCCTGCTTTCTGTTAGCAATTTAGTGTGTCTCATATGGACTTATTGTGTATGTTTGTCCTACTTTGTTTTAGGCATCAGGAAGAGAATATAGGGACAGCCCCGAACATTTACCCTATAAAGCATTGTATTCATAAACATTATTTAACTGGTAGAATTGTGCTCCTTTTCCAGTGGGGACTAGATGCATATTTTGATGCTATGATTTTGGGTTGTTTCCAACATAAATCTTCAAGAGAATTCACTAAATTTTTCTTGACATCTCCAAGGCAGATAAATTCAGAGTGAAAATTCAAACTACTTATGATTTTGCTAATGATATAACTAAACTTTGGACCAGAAACTCAGCTTTTTTTGTTATGCATTCATAAGATGAGAGTCTACACACATGCTACTGGGATTCGTTCTGACATTTACAATTTGAATTTAATTGCTGAGACAACCCAAATTTAGTCTTTTGTCCTTCTCCATCATATCAATTGTATTCACAAACAGCTATTCAATTTTATTGTTCTCATAATGAAATTCTAGCTATATTTCTAGACAATTGCTATCTTATTCATGACAGTGAATTTTCTTTTTTTTTAATTTTAAAAAAATAAAAGTACAAAAACATATTGACAAACAGACACCAATTAGCATAAAAAATAGTACAATAACAACTAATATATAGACAAGGTGATATGATCTCAACAGTGGTTATTGCTATATCCATTGATATCTTCGAAGTGTAAATATATAAACCCATATACAGACATGCAAATTTAGTCAGACAATTAATCCTCTCAACAATAGAAAAAACACAAAAACCAAAAATCCAAAGACAAAAAGCAAAACAGGCAAACATCAACAACAGCAACAACAACAACAACAACAACAACAAAACACCAATAGTTGCTGCTTTACATATTGATATCTTCGAAGTGTGTGTTCAGGATAACACATACAGACATAAAAGATTGATCAAATAACCCGTCATTGATTATTGCTTAGCATTAAGTGATATAATACAATAGTAGAACCATGTTAGCCCTCCTGCATATATGCATATTCATATATACATACATACATTTTTGTCTTTTTCTTTTTTATTTTCCTTCATCCCCTCTGTTCTTTGTTTTAGAACAGATTTCCTTCATGTCTCTTAGTTTATATTCCCACCCTCGGGTTCTTACACCAGTGATACAATACGTTGCCTGCACATGTATCGCTGATTTATTTCACTTATGAGTATGGACTCCAGTTTTGTCCACTTGGCTACAAAATCCCCAAAACTGTCTTTCTTTATAGCTGAATAATATTCCATTATATAAAAATGCCACAATTTTTTAATCCAGTATTTGTGGATGGGCACTTGGGTTGCTTCCACATTTTAGCTATTACAAATTGTGCTGCTATAAACATGGGTGCACATATGTCAGAGGGATATGATGTTTTCAGATATTCTGGGAAAATACCCAGAAGAGGAATAGCTGGTTTGAATGGAACCTCCAGACCTAGTTTGCGGAGAAATCTCCAAACGGCTCTCCACAGTGGTTGCACCAGTCTGTATCCCCACCAGCAGTGTAATAGAGTCCCTATTTCTCCACATCCTCGCCAGCATCTGTTATTGGATGACTTTTTCATACTGGCCAGTCTTACTGGGGTGAGATGAAATCTCCATGTTGTTTTTATTTGCATTTCTCGAATGACTAAGGATGTGGAACATTTTCTCATATATTTATTTGCCATTTGTATTTCTTTGTCTGAGAATTGTGTATTCATCTCAGATGCCCATTTCTGGATTGGGT
>PVLD010026089.1:0-22712 GCA_004027595.1 Dinomys branickii | reverse complement strand
ATTAGCTCTGGGTCATAATTTACTGGATTTGAAAGAAATGTAATATATAAATATGAATCATATAACACTAGCAGTCAGATAGGTGAACATTTACCTGATCTCTGGATGGGAAAAGTGTACTGAAGCTCTAATGTAACACAAATAACCTCAAAGAGAGAAATAGGACTCAGAATGTTTCATAACAAAAATTATGAAAACGGAAAAGAGCAAATGACAAGATGGAAAATTTTACACAAATATGAATAAGACTTGCACTAACTTTTTGTAGTTTTTTTTCTCATTTTGTGAAAATGAGAATAAGAAATACCATAAGGACCAGTAGAAAAATTTGTCAGTTTACAAAAAGGAAAGAAAAATGGCTAATAAGTAGGTGAAAAGAATTTAAACCGCACCAGACATTAAGATAACAAAAGTTGGGACAAACAAGTGAAATTTCTCATATAGGTTTAAACAAATTTCTAAAAAGATGAAAATATTTATTGTTGGCAAGGTAAGGTGAGAGACATTTGCATTTTGTTGGTATGAATATTAGTTGGTAAGTCTTTCCGGAAAGCAAGTTACATTAAAACTCTTAGAATGTTACTCTCCTTTGAAAAAGTGATTCCACTTCTGGAAACAATCCAAAATGCAGATATAGACCTAGGTATAGAGATATTAATTTCAGTATCTTTTATGCAAAGAAATAAAGGAAAAAATGCTCAGTAATTGTGAAGGAGTTAAGCATATTTTGTAATGTCTATATGTCTAGGGTATACATCCTTTAAGGTGTGTTTATAAATTTTTTAATGGGAAAAGGAAATGCTTATAAGGTCAAAGAGATGACAACGTATACACACAAGCATGCGCACAATATATTTTCAAACATCTCAAAAATATCTGACAAGTGGACAAAAAGAAATGCCCACAGTGCCAGCACTGTATGGTGGAATTATGGAGAATGTTATTGTAATCTTTACACTGTCCCATGGTTTCCAAAATCACTACAAGCTTGTATTTCTCTCATTATCAGAAACAACCACTTCAAAAGAAAAACTAGTCTTAAATTAAAGCTTCAAAAACTGTCCAAAAGGAACAATATGTAAAAAAATCATGATTTATCAAGGTTTCTTCAGACCTTCTCAAGGGTTCATTGTGACTATGTGGCATTTGAGATGCCAGGAGGAATCTGTTGAGAGCACTCAGTTGGAAATATGAGAATAGCATTGTGGGGATCAATATGGGCTGTGAGTGCAGAGAAGGCAGCGTAGACGTGTCAGCTAAAGTCACGTGTAGCATTACACTGGACAACTGAGCTTCTCTAGTTCTTGATTTTCTCTTCAGTAAGATGAGGATGATAACGGTAACTTGAGGGCTGCTGTAAATATTCATCGAGTTAATAGAGGCAAAACGCCAACCTAGTGCATTCACATTACCTATTATTAATTTTACTGTCACTGATGATGATAAGTTGGGAATAATGGAAAAGTTGAAAAGGGAAGAAGGCAGAGGTTGTTGGTGTTCTGCTTGTATCTCTCAGCCCTTTATATTCCAACCACTGGCAGCTGAGACTCTGCCTGTGAGTGCGCTAGAAGTAGCAGGGAGCTGATAGAACATCCACGCTATTTCCAGGAAGAGCCCTCAACCCGTGCCTGATGAGATTGTCAGGCAAATCTTCAAACTCTCTTGCTCCACAAGCAAAATAATGTGAGGGAACATGTGCTACAGTGAGATTATACTCCAGTTGCACACAGTGGTATCATATTCCAGGGCAGCATCCTTGGTTGGTTGCCTTCCTTTGCCCATCTCAGTTCCCCAATTTCTTCTGGGATCGTCTCCCCAACAAATGACTTGAATGTAAATGCTTTGTCTCAGGGTCTTCTTCTGAGAGAGCTAAAATTAAGACAGCCAAGCATGGATCTTGCTCTGTTATAGCTGATGGATCATTGGCAGAAGGGAAGCCCATGACAGGGCTAGAGGAAAAGAAGAGGGGGATAGCAAAATGTGTGGTCTAAAAATCCAGAGTTTCCTGAACAAGGTAGGAGGAAACAGTATCAAATGCTATGGAGATGAGATGTAAAAAGAACTGGAATCTGTCCATCTGAGTTGGCATCTGTGAGGTGCTAGGTGACCTCTGCCAGCAGATTTTTGGTTTAGTGGTGGAAGGAACCAGATGGCAGTGGGTTGAGGATGTGAATGGGAGGTGAAAAAGTGGAGGCAGCCAGTACTCATTTAGGAAGTCTGGCTGTGAAAAGAGAGAGAGAGAAAGAGGGAGAGGGAGGGAAAAAGACACAGGGAGAGGGAGAAGAGGAAGAAACACTAGAATGCACAAGAAAAAAAAGCTTAGGATCCATCTTTAAAATAGAGGCACAACTTGAGCATACTCTAGTTGGATGGTAAGAGAATAAGCACCAATTGAAAGGTAGTTGAAAAATCATATCCTTGATATAATGCATTAACCACTACCATATCCCAAGAGTTTCCCAATATTTTAATTTTCATTAACAGCTTTTTGTTGAGCACCTCTGGTAGTGCCAGGCACTACCAAATACTGAAAAAATGAACATGTATAAGGCAATTCCTGACTTCAAAAAATAGTAGAGCAAGATCTAAAACAAGCACAAAATTTAATAAAAATATTGACAGGACATGATTATGATGAAACTATGTTCCCAATAAGCTGGGGATGGTAATGGTAGTTTAATTAATTAAAGGATGTATATCAAAGCATCATGTAAAGTACGTATGTTAAAACATCATCTAACATTACATATATATAATAAAAATAAATTAAAAATTAAGTACTTCAGGGGTTCAATGGAAGGATGGGACAGCTGGGGAAATCTCATAAATTTGGAGTGTGGTCATGGACATAATCTTCCTTTCATCTCCAGCTCAAGATTTAGGTGGATGAAGAAGTCATGAGCCCAAAGGATTTGGCAGAAAATTTCACTGGGGAGAAGGTCTAAAGCGGGAAACTTGAGAGAGAGAGAGGTAGTAGTTGATAGCAAAGAGATCTGGAAGGTATTTGACTACTAAATTAAAATTTAAACTTGGATTTCATTTTGTAGGCAAGAAAGGAGCCATTCAAAGTTTTGAACAGAATGAAAAGCACTATTTTGGAGAAAGTAATTTGCAAAGGATGTGCAGCATGGTTTGGAAAATAGGAAAACAGAGGGAGGAGGACGAGCTGCACGGGAGAACCACGCCTAGAATTGGCTAGGGGAGGGTTGAAGGAAAAGACAGAAAGAAGGGACTTTTATGTTATGGCTGTTACCTTTGCTTTATGCCCTTTTTCAGATTATAAGGTACCTGTGCTCTGCTTTGGTCATCACCAAAGTCTGTATCATGTCTCAAACAGACCCACTGCAGATATGTTTAATTATTCAACTGAGTGAATAAAGCAACAGGTGTATAAATGAATGCATACCAAATGTGTGAGCATCACCAGAGATGAGCCACCAAGTAGATTTTTGGAAGAAAAAAAATCAAAGGATTAAAATTTTCCAGGTGTGGTTATTTAGAAAAATCACAACATTGCTGACTGACTTGCTTGACACCAAGTGCTCAATGGTTGTAATCTCATATATTTATGACACTGAAATGAGACAAATCTAGAAGGCACTGGAATTTCACTTTGCCCCTTTGGTGGTTTAGCAGAGAGCTAGCTCAGCAGAGCTAAGTTAACTCAATAGGTGGTAGATGTTAAGTATCATAGGGTCCCCCTTCCTAACTAGTCCACTTCCTCAAACATCAACCTTTTATTATTAGGTAGTTTAGAAGATCTCTCATGCTTCATTCTCTACAAATACATAGGGTAGATGGTCCTAGGAGATAAGCTCTGTCTTCTGGAACTCTGTGTGTCCGGCCTGGCCAAGCCAAGGCTAATTATATCACTTTATGGGGCAACGAGAAGATTTGGGACACTCTTAACTTCCTGATGCAGGTCTCCTTCCAAAATCCTTATTATCTTTTAATACTATATGATCTATGTGTAGGAATCTGAAATACCCAACATATTATAAAGTGTAATACAAACATATAGTTGAGGTTTTAGAGGAAGAATATTTTGAGAGTAATTTGAATTTTAGACAGGATCTAGAGAGCTATCACCTGTAAAAATAATCATAAATTGGATGGACCATAAAATCATATTTAAATTCATCTGCAAATAGTTAAATCTTTCAGGTGGAGAAGTTCCACAAAACTTTTGTCAAAAAAATAGCTACTAATGAACATCAGGTCAAATCAATTGGTGCTTATGTGTGTGTGTGTGTGTTGGGGACTGAACCCAGGGTCTTTACACTGAGGTACATCCCAGCCCCTTTAATTTGTTTAAATTTTTGAGACATGGTTAAACTAAGTTCTCCAGGCTGGCCCCCATTACTTGGGATCCTCCTGCCTCTGCCTCCCAGAGTCCTGGGACTACCTGGGTGTCAACTGATAATTATTTTGAGAGCAACCTTAAGATTGTCAATGTTTTGTAGCTAATAAAATTACCAATTTGCAGATTCTAATGAAATAATTGATCTAGAGAAAATAATCAATGAATGATAAATCATTAGGTCTGAAGTTATCAATTTTGATTGATCATTGGAATCATGTAGGGTTTTAAAAAATAATGACTGTATCATAGCCCTAGTTATTCTGGTTTAAATTGCGATGGACACTGCATTGGCACTGTGATTTTTAAAATCAAACCTTGTGATTCTAATGTATATTCAAAGTGAGGTGAAAAGTCCATGGAAGTTCATAATGGATGAATCAAGGTGAGTTCAACTTTAGGATTTCCAACAGTGGAACAACCTCAGGGAGTGATACAACTGGGTGATCTAGCAGTCCCTAGAAAATCTTCTTGCTGAAAAATACTGAGCATAATCATACATAATGACCAAGTAGGCTTCACTGCAGGGATGCAAGGATGGTTTAATATATGTAAATCAATAAATGTAAAACATTACAGAAATGGAAGCAAGGACAAAAGTCACATGATCATCTCAATAGATGTAGAAAATAACCTTTGACAAAATTCAACATCCCTTCATGAAAAAAACCTTGAAGAAAATAGTTATAGAAGGAATTTATCTCAATCTGATAAAAGTCATTTATGGCAAATGTACTGCCAACATCAAATTAAGTGGAGAAAAGCTGAATTTTTTTCTTCTAAAATCAGAAATAAGACAAACATGTCTACTACCACCACTTTTGTTCAATATAATACTCAAAATATTAGCCAGAGCAACCAGGGAAGAGAAAGAAATAAAAGGGATATGTATGGCAAAGGATTATCCTTATTTGTAGATGACATAATCCTTGACTTAGAAGACCTAAGGCATTTCACCAAAATTTCCCTAGGATTAACAGCCAAATTCAGCAGGACATAAATTCAACATACAAAAACCAATAGCTTTCCTGTATACCAGCTATGACCTCATGGAAAACAAAATTAGGAAAACAATACCATTCACAATAGCATCAAGAAAAATTAAATATGTAGAGATTAACTTAACCAAGAGATTTAACTTAACCAAGTTTTTCTTTCACAAGAAAATTGACAGTACTCTGAGGGAAAAAAAAGCCTGAAGGAGACATCAGAAAATAGAAATATATTCGCTGTTCCTGGATAGGCAGAGTCCATACTATCAAAATGGCCATACTTTCAAAAGCAGTGTACAGACTTAATGCAATCCCAATAAGGATGCCAACAGTATTCCTCACAGAACTAGAGAAAACAGTTCTAAAATTCATACAGAAACAGAAGTGGTCCAGAATAGCAAAAGGATCCCTGGGTTACAACAGAAAGCTAAAGGCATTAAAATACCAGATTTCAAATTACATTACAAAGCTACAGTGATTAAAATGTGCTTGGTACTGGGACAAAAATAGATATTCGGATCCATGGAACCAAATAGAGAATGCAGAAACAACTCTAGGTACGCTCAGCTGACTGATCTTTGACAAAGGGGCCAAAAGCCTACCTTTTTATGAGGAAGGACAGCGTCTTTAATAAGCCATGCTGGGAAAACTGGATATTCATATGCAGAAAATTGAATCCAGACCCATAAATCCCACCATATATTAAATTGAAATAAAAATAAATCCATGATCTAAATTCTACAGTTGAAACACCTAATCTGCTGAAAGACAAAATAGGTAAAACTCCTGAAGACATAGGCAAAAGCAAGGACTTTCTGAACAGAACCCTAACTGGTCTAGAAACAGCATCAAGAATCATCAAATGGGATTGTATCAAAGTAAAAAGCTTCAGCACAGCAAAAGAAACAATCAACAGAGCGAAAAGAAGGCTAACATAATAGGCAAATATTTCTGCCAGCTCTTCCTTGGACAGAAGCCTAATATCTAGAACACATAAAGAACTAAAAATATTAAATCCCCTCAAAATGTAACTCTAAGAAGTACAAATGGACAATAAAGATATGAAAAAATTTCAACATCTTTGGCCATTAGATAAATGCAAAGTAAAATAACACTTAGATTCTACCTTACTCTAGAAAGAATGGTTGTCACCAAGAGACCAAATAATGAATGCCAAGGCTGTGGGGAAAAGGACCACCTCTGCATTGTTTCTGGGGGTGTAAGTTAGTATAGTCAGTACGGAAATAAGTATGCAGATTCCTCAAAAAACTATGAATAGAAATTCCATTTGACCCAGCTATTTACCTTTTAGGTATATTCCCCAAAGAGTTAAATACATCATATGACAGTGGTACATGCATACCCATGTTTATGGCAGCACACTTGATAATGGCTAAATCTTGGAAGTGGCCTATATGCCCATCAGCAGATGAATTGATAAAGGAAAGATGATAATTATGTACAGTGGCATACTACTCTGTCATAAAGAAGGGTAGAGTCATTTGTAGGAAAATGGATGCACTCTGTGACCATAACGTTAAGTGAAATAAATCAGACACAGAAGCTTAAATATTGTGTAGTTTTGCTTATATGAGAAACCCAAAATATAAATAAAGAACAAAACATAGACAATAGGAAACAGGGATATAGAGCTTTTGCAAATGGGTGGGGGACCGAGAGATGGAGGGAGGGAGAGGGAGGTGAGGGGAAGGGGATGAAATAAACAATTAAGATGTGTTTTGTACATGTACCAACTCTCCATAATGAATGTAATAATTATGCATTACGTACTGCAAACATGTACCTTTTTTTGGTACTGGAAATCAAACTCAGGGCCTTGTGCTTGCCAGACAGGTGCTACACCTCTGAGCTACATCCCCAAGCCATGCAAATATGTCCTAATAAAAAAATAAAAATTGAAAAAATAGTGAGCCTAAATATAATCAAATCTCCACATACAGCTACAAGCAGTGTTCTGATAGAAATCACATTTAATGTAATATATGAATCATTATTGCGTGGAAACTGTATCAGAGATAGAGGGCCAATTCCTAAATGGCACCAATAGGAAACAACCAAGCGGACCTCAAATACGAGATATTTAAGAAGATCCACTCTCCATTTATTTCCATTAATGGCATATTAAAATAAGTAAATGAAAGAAAGGCGGCAATGTTTTTTAGAATAAGAAGCTTTAAGAAAAACAACCAAATTCCATAGGTGGGTCTTGTTGAATCCTTTATCAGCTTCTTTCTCCTTTGGATCTCCCCAGCCTGAATCAGCTGTGTATTGTAGGCTCTCCTACCTTTCAGCTTCCATTGGCTTTCTTGATGGGAAGTGCCAGGGTGTGATGGGGCGGGGAAGTAGATGGCCAGAGCAAGGACCTGGTTTCCGCTTGCAGGTCCTTGGGTTGGCTGTGTCCTGCCACGGAGCATCATGACTCCTCTGGAGTAGCCTTCTCTGAAAACTCTTCCCTTCCAGGCTTAGTAACTTTGGTCTGGTTTTCTGGACTCCTTCACACCCAGGGGTGGTAACAACTCTGCTGTTATTAACCAAGGGTCACTGCTCTGCCTCTTGTGATTACTTCACATCGCACCCATGTGTTTTTAAATAGTCTCTTTATAAACAAACCTTGCTCAGCTATCCTAATTTGAACAAGGCATTTCCTCCTGGGACAGAAATATATCCCAGTTGGACCAGTTTTTTTCTTTTGCTACAAGTTCATACTATGTGGTCCATCCAGACTGACCTTGAATTCACCATCTTCCTATCTCAGGCATGCACTACTGTGCTCAGATAAAAACTCTCCTTTGACATTTTGTAGAAATTTTGACTATGATGTAAACATTAAAGTTATTACTGAATTATTGTTGATTTTATCAGATGTGACAATGACATAGTAGTTATGTAAAAAAATCCTTTTTTGTAGATATATACACCAGTTTGTGCTGGTGAAATAATATGTCTGGGAATTATTTAAAAATACTGTGTCAGAGAGCTGGGTAATGGGGTGGGAAGGAAAAATAGGGGGACAGATGAAACAATCATCAAAACGTTGACAATTAAAAGCATGGTGATGGGTATATGAGGGTTCATTATACCATTCTCCTGACTGTATGCACAATGAAAAACTTCCATAATACAATGTTAGAACAACCAGTGTCTCCCATTTCTTCCTGAGATGAGATCTACTTTGCAATTTTTCTTTAGAGAGATAGGTGCATAAAATTTGAATTTATTGCAAATGAAGATTTTAAGGGTGGGTTTAAAGCATGGCAATGTAGAGCTTTCGCTGCACGTTATTCCTGCAGAGATTGATGGGAAAAGCACACAAATAGGCTGATATAATTTTTCTCTCTGTAGCTATTTGGGTATTTATATCAAATTGACTATCAATCTGCCTGTGAGCATCTGCTGAGAGAGAGAGTACAAAAAGAGGGCCCCTGACAGGTTAAATGCGCTGGGCCCGAGTTCCTATCAACTTCATCTTTTGTGCTATATTCACAGTCCATCTGCAACCTCAATGAGCAAATCCATTATTGTTTAGACTTTCATTTTTGTTTTGTCTTTGTTAATAAATGTAAGTAATGGAGTAAATTTATGCATAAAATTGCCCATTATTTACAACCCTTTCAGGAGACTTAGCTGCTCCTGAGGCAGCTCACAAAGCAGACATTACAATCTCTTCTGAAACAAATGCCGCCAGAGCCAAAGAAAGCAAGGTGTTGGATTGGTTATGCTTCAGTAACGCTTTTGCTTCTCAAACATTACAGATAAGAGAATTTTGTAGGTACTTGAGAAGAATGGATGAATGCAAATTGAAATACATACATATCTTGCCCCTAAAATAATCTTTTTATTCAAAGCTATTGGCAGGCAACAATAAGGGAAATCTGTGTGCAAAGATTGTATTGCATGCTCAAAAATAAAAGCCAAAGTAAAAGTTCTGTTGGATTGAGAAGGTTGCATTGTTTTCTTCTAATTAAGATTGGCAGAGCTTGACCTACACTAAAGTGTTTCCAGGTATAACATTTTTGTCTTTTTGCCCCCTTTGTAAGTGTGTTTTCTTGACATTACTGTTAATTGATAGCTATCAGATATAACAACAATGTAGACAGATTAAGAAGAAAAAGTTGAAAGCTTGTGATATGGGAAATGTTGCTTTTTCAATTCTAGCATTAATACAGGAACCTTAATCCATCAAAATAAATGTAATGTGAACTCAAGAATCTCCACTCACTAAGACAAAAGGTACAGTTACTACAGCTGCAGTACAAGTTGTAAATGGTTACAATACAGATCAGTATTGAGGAAAATATTTGAGTTACCTCAGGGCATTTAAAAACAGTCCTACCTTCTAGAATGAATCTGAAGGACAGCTCTACCTTCAAATTGTTTGTCCATTAAATATGCTGACTAGAATATAGGACTGGTTCATTTGTACTTTTGGATTTGGTGAGGTTAATAGCATAAAAGTAAAAAAGCAAACCCTCAGCAGTCAGTCTCCCTGGGTTCAAAATCTGACTCAGTAACTGTATTTCTGTTGACAAGTTACTGGATCCCTTTGAAATACGGATTCAACTTCCTCACTTGAAAAGAACAGGAATAATAAAAAGAATTTTGGGAGAATTAAATAAAATCAATAACTTAGAATATTACTTGATACCTGGTAAGTGTTAAAAAAAAGTTAGTAGCTGGCCTCTGAATCTCGTGAAGGGACATAATACAGAAAGGAAAGAGTTAGAAGCAATGGCTGTAAAGAAATGGCTACTTAATTGCTCATATATAGAACTGTTATTTTCTCATCTTGAGTAATTTATGGAAGAAGTTGGAGAGTAGTAAGTATGTAGCCAAAAATCCAGCAGGGCAAGAGAGACCAATCAGAGCTATCAGTATGTCAAAATTAACAACCATCAATGAGTTCTGGCTCTGTTCAAAAGAAAATGATCAATAGCACCAATTTGAAGTTTTTTGGCATCAGAGAAGTATAGAGTGTCATCAGTTCAGTTAGTCATTATTTGGATCAGCAGCTAATTTGAATTTAAAGTCCAATAGCAAACATGATGAACATTTGGGTTGAATCTGAATCAGGAATGAACTCAATCAGAGTGACTTTCAATGTACTGCTGTCATTTTATTAAGCTCAAAGGAGGGTTAACATTGAGTCAGTTACACTGAGGTGTAAGTATAAATCCCAAATGCATCTCAATACACATTAATTTTCAAGGGCTACATGCAGTCTCTCTTTCCACATCAGGACCAAGCTATGATTCAGAGGCAGCCCACTGATGAATCATCCTCTGCTGATGTTTGGATGGGCCAAATGCCCTGCGTGGGTTGAGGTAGAGTTGAGGAGGAAGAGGCAGAGAGGCCAAAGGCTTCCTTTGATGTGACATAGAAGAACTCCAGAAGCTAGGATCTAAGTTTCAGGATCCAAGTGAAGGACCTGACGACAGTGCTTTTGGTTCTCAAAGGACTTGACTTCAAATTGTCCCCTAAAAGAGATTTCCGTATGTCCATAGACAGCACCAGAATATTTGGTAAATGTGGCAGATTTATGGGCAGAGAAAGATCACTTCCAACCTAGAGGATTAGTTTTGTCCTTCCCAGGCTGTGCCGATCCTTGTTGTAGAAAGAGAACTTCAGAACATAGAGCACTGAAGATGCCATAGCTCAAAGTTTCTGTGAGGTGATAAATCCCACTTGGTTCTCAAAGCAATCCCAACAAGGACACAAACTATCAAAGATCCTCTAAGAATGATTCCAGTTGTCTCAGATTCCAGTGTGGAATTCCGTCCTTCATTTTCCTTTCCCCTTGATCTGTCTGTCACACCCTGGCCCATCCTTCTATGCCCAGTGGCCCTGTCCTCTGGCATCATGCCCCTTCCTGCCTATTGTAATGGTGAGCACCTCTGACTTCTACGCTTAGCTCACCATCTGGCTCACCTCCAAGTTATTTTCTCAGGTCAACATTTCTCATATATCTGTACCTACTGAGAGGCTCTTGGCTGAGAAGTTCTTGTTCCTCCATGAGTCACACACATAGGTTAAACAAGTCACTTGCACAGAAAAACAAGAGGATCTTCCTGAATCTCTGTCAAGCAAAAGAGAGTGCTTGTCACAATCAACTCAGTGTTCAAATAAAGACCAACATATCATAATACCTGGCTTTAGGAAACTGAACCTTGAAAAAAAAAAAGACTTACTTCTTCCTGGTTGAATAGTCTTTGCAGTTGAGGTTCCAGTTTTTCAGTTGCTAGACACCTTATACCAATGTCTGGAACTTGAAAGACTGCTTTGTATTCCACCCTCCCTATCACCACCTAGCAGAGCACAATAGAAAGTTGGTAAACTATTCCTGATGCACCACAGAGAAATAATCTACATCAGTGAGGTAATATTTATATAATGTGTTCTTCTTTATAGAAACTAGATCAACCCCATATTCTTTGTATTTTCAAATCACTAGCTTGGAGACACTCAGGCCAATAACTTCGTAAATTATCATGTGAGTAAACTACAGATATATCACAATCCATGTCAAATGTTGGTGGTTTAAAACAACAATAATGTCTTACTGCTCACAAGTCTGTGCTTGGCTGGGGGTTGACTGATCTAGGTGGGGCTCTGCTTGGGAGGCTCAGCTCCACGTCTCATCTCCAGGCACATCGCTATGGGGCAGCAGAGATATAAGAAGGCAAGCAGAAACATGCAAGCCTCAAACTGGCACCTGATACTTCTGCCCACATTCCTTTGCTTAAAGGAAGAGACATAGCTCAAAGACAAGGGCTGGCAAAATACACTACCTTTGTGGAGAAATTTCAAAGTTGCATAGCAAAGGATATATTACAGGGATGACCAAGGAGGGGTGAAAATTTGAGCTGATCATGCACTTCATTACAAGCACAATTGTTTTTGATGTGTGTGTGTGTGTGTGTGTGTGTGTGTGTGTGTGTGTGTGTGTGGAGGAGTACTTGGGATTGCACTTAGGGCTTCTGACAATTACAGTTTTTAAGAATCCAAGTAAATTGAGTACAGAGGGTTTTTATTGTTGTTGCTGATGTTAAAATGAGTTTTGGATGATACTGGTTGCAAGGTACTCACTTCCTCCAAATGCGCACTCATTTGGTTTTTACTACTTCCTGGAGGGTCACAATGTTGAAACTACAATTTAGTGTGTTCAAGAAAATATGATTCATAAGAGAGTAATGAGGTACCTGCTTTTGTGTGGCATTTTCTCCCTCCCAACTCTCAATGCCCTAAGTTAATACAAAAGAAATTAGATTACTTTCCAGAGAGGTTGGTATCTTGAAACCCCAAGTCTCATACAAACTACTGCTATAATTGTAAAATAACTGCAGTGGCCTTTCTATAGATGTGAAAATTTGATTAATCAGAAACCACTGATAACCAGAAATCCTGAATTGTTTTATTGAGCTTTTCTTAGTTTAAGTCAACTTCCCTTATGTTCATCTGAATTATCAATACAAGTTCATATTTCTTGGTATTAGATATACAATTCTGATATATAAGAATCTTTACTAAAGCATATAAAAATCTATAATGAAAACTTTATCCATAGAGATTTCATGGTTAATATTTTCAATGGAGTAATAAGTTGCAGTGTGAAACAAACTCTAATTAAAATACCTTCCAAAACATCTTGTTTTGGCTTTGGAAATTATACTGCTACCTGTCTTTTGGTGGCAATTAGAATTTTATATTTACTGAAGAAAATTACTTTCCCCAAGTGCTCAAATTTGAAAGGCCAGTGCTCCATAAGAAACAGCCAATGATGGCCGATGATGGTTAATTAAAGTTTAGGATATTCAGAAATACTACAAAACAAATTATTAGTGCAACTTTTCTAGAAGAAACAAGTTTATATTCCTCTTGTCTCATTTGCACACATAGCAAATAAAGCACTTCAGCTCCAACCGTGAGCACGTCCTTCCCAAGAGAAAGGTGCTTGTGCAAGAATTTCAGGTCATAGCAAAATAACATGAGAGTTGTCCTTTAACAGCAAACGAAGCTGAAATAGCCACCCACTTAGCTCTTCCCAGCATGCTTTACTTTAGGAAGATGTACATGGCTGCAATAAGAAATTGATGTAATAAGATCCTACTTATGTTACATTTACAGCTGAACCCAGGGAGACAGCTAATGGCACTCTAAAAATGTCAGAACCTTGGTGTCGATTACTGATTACACACAGGAAACAGTGACATAAAAAACCCAGTGGTAGCACAAATGGCACCTGGCCAGGAACTGTGCTTGAACATGGACGTTTGGTATAGAGATATATTTGGTTCATTTGATTAAAATTCCTGGCATCACCATCCAGCAGAGAGAATTAGAATTAGTTAGCTCTTTATTTTTCATTTCAATGTCTAGAAATCTATTCCCTATAGTATCCATAAGGGACGAACCAAACCATGATTAATATTCACGAGATGTTTCCTACAACTTGGTGCAAATAAAGAAACAATTCTAGCCTGCAAGTCAGAGCAGGGCTCATGCCCAATAGCTAGCCTTTAATTAAATGCTTCTGCTGGTGCCTAGTACTGTGCTGAGCACTCTGCGTGTTCATCTATTTCATCCTTCCAACAGCCTGATGATGTGGGTGCTGTTGTCGTCCTATGTTAGGCCTTTTGCTTAATAGTGAGTCAGCATATTTAACGCAGCCCACACATGTGCAGTCAACATATATACACAAGTAGTCTTTGCACAATGAGCCTGCTTTGTATGATATTGTGTGCAAGGGGGTGGGATTGTTTAGCATTGCTCCCCATGCTGCCACAATAGTAAACCACTGTCAGACATTCCCACAGCTCCATGTTTCTTCAGGCTGCCCAAATCTCAAGTAAAGCTTCCTGTTCAGGACCAGTGACAGAACATGTTGCTTCTGTTGTTCCATCTTCTGGAAAACTGGTTAACACACAGTACTTGAGCTTCATATTTGAGTGTTGTGGGCAAGAAGAAATTGCGATAATGGGCGGCATGACTGTGTATATTCTACTGAGTGTAGCTCTTCACAGCCCATACACTTGGCTTGATGCTTGGCGTATTGATGTGATGCATTGTTGGGCACATTTCAAAGACTTTTCTTGGTCAAAGTGCAACAAAGTACTGCATGCTTTAAATTTACATTACCTTCAGAGATAGATTTCAGAAAAGAAATAAAAAATAGTGTGTATAATTACTGCTTTCCACCCTGCCTGTGACACACATGGGTAAGTGCCTCTTCTGCACTACACTCTAAAGTTAGTAAAGCAATCAGATATATCTTTTATAATGGCAGAATTGAGCCCCTTTTAATTCTAGCAGTCACTTTATCCCCTTTCCTCACTTCATTTTTTCCAGCCTTTTACATTACTAAGCTTTATCAAGGCACCATTGCTGTGACACTGTAGTCAGTACTTTTATATAACTAAGATTATATCATGGAATAATGGCATAAACAAACTTCACCAATTTAGCTCTTGAGCTGATCTCAAGCACCATACAGAAAGAGCAATAAATTACCTTGATTTTTTTATTGGATTTTCTATTTTTCATCCTTAAAAGGAATCTCTTAAATCTCAGGTTGAACCATATAAAATTGTTATTTTGTAAGTCAGAATGGTTGAATATTGACAGTTTCAAGTATTTCAACTTAAATATAATGAAAAGAGTTTCTACGTACTTTCTCTCCAAGAACAACTGATTCCTTAAAAAAGAGTCAAGCCTAATGGGATGCAGAACAAAAAGCTTGCTAGAAAACAGGACACTTAGTTTTGGTAAGAGAGATCACTCTTACCATTTCTATGCTTGGTCTCCATCCTGACTGCCACAGCCCCTCTGTACAAGTTCCGCTCTGGGCTGAGAGAGTGGACTAGATGACAACACTGGACAAGTCAGGTCATGACACCCTCTGGTGACCGTTCATACTTCATAAAAGTACTATTAGCTCACTCAGAGAAATCATTCCATCTACCCTGTCCTCAAACTTTGCCACTTGTCTTCCAATTTTGTTTCCTTCAGACCCTTTTTAGGTAAACAGTGGCTAAATAGATCTTTAGCCACTGCCAATAAATTTGTGTAAATGTTGATCTCAGGCTATCTCCTCTTCCAGACAAAGCAGGTAGAGACAGGCACTGCTTGAAATTCTATTTTGATTCTCTTTATAATGCTCTGGCCCATCCTCTTATCTACCAATGTGTTATAAAGCACCTTCAAACACAGAAGTGTAAAACAACTGTTCTACTATGCTCATGGGTTCAGTGGGTCAGGAATTCAGATGGGGCACAGCAGAGCTTGTGGAGTGATGCCTGAGATTTTAGCTGGAAGATTTCAAGTCTCAGGTTTGACTACATGCCTGGGAGCAACAATCCCGTGGGTGCATCTTCATTTGCATGTGAGCTCTCAGCCAAGCATCATCTAAAGGCTGTGTGCTAGGACTTCTACATGACATCTCCAGGTGGTCTCTGCCAGTGGGCCAGCCTGGTTTTCCTCACAGCATGGTGGATGGGTTTCAAGAATGAGCAATTTAAGAGAAACAGGTGGTAGCTGTATTACTTGTTAAAACCTACCTCAGAAATCATAGAGCACCACATCTGCTGGATTAACAAGCCAGCCCAGATGCAATGGTAGAAATATAAATCCCCACCTCCCAACGGCAGTGTCAAATGCTCATTATCAGAGGTTTATGTGGGATGAGCAATTGTATTGCAGCTCATAAATGTGAGCTGTTATTACTAGGCAATTCCAGAACATTTTGTTGAATGAAAATTGTTGAGATTATTCTCAATGCTTGATTTTCACTTATTAAACCTTTAATTAACACCATAGCATTATTTTTGCAATGTTTCATGTATTTCTAAGCATGTTTGCATAATTTCAGAGTAGGAATTATTTTTCTCTTTATTTGCTTTAAAAATTCCAAATTAATTGCTGATCTATCACCTTCCAGCTAGAAAAGTAGCCATTCATGGAAGAAAATTGAGGCTTTATTTATGTATTTTTGTAGTGAACTCAAAGTACAAATGGCAACATTAATTACTAATGGCACACAGCCCATTACAGTCACATGAGGATCAATGTGTTGATCTACATATTCTACCTTAAAATCTAGGGAGCAATTTCTGTCTCCCAACTAGCAGCAAGGCAGGCATCAGCTTGAGCTGCCGCAGGCCAGCAATTTGAGCAGTACTAAGCTTGCTTGTCCTTGCATTCACACTGTGGTTCCATGCGTTTTGTATTACAGCTTCAATCCTGACAGCAAACACTGTACAAAAGTTAGTTACATAATGTCAAATGTGGCTAAGGAAACTTTAAATATTTGTGCAAAGATAGTAAAAACATGTTAAGTAAGTGAACACTGATGGTTAGAAATTAATTTTAAAAGGATGAAAAGGCAAATGAAAAGGCAGACAAAATTACTTTTTATAAATATTTTTCAAAATATGCCATTATCTTAGGTTGCATTGAAGTTATAAAAACATGGTCTGGATATTGTAAATGTTAATTGTTATGCTAATTTGCTTTTAGACAATGCATTTAGTTCTAGAGACAATTCATTAAAGCATTTGCAAACTAGCATAGCAAGAGCAAGTGGATGGAAATAAACTATAAAAAAACAAGTGTGTGTGAAGACTCAAACTTCTATCAAGGAAATAATATGTTTTAAAATGTGTAGACCCTTGCAGGAGCCAGGCTGAACCCTGTACAGTTTTGGGAACCTTAGTGAGCTGCTCTGGCCCCTCCCCCACTGGCATGAGGACTGGGCTGGGCCTCAGAAAGTTATGGGAACCTTTGTGTAGGAGCCAGGCTGAGCCCTAGACAGCTTTGGGGGCCTCAGTGATCATGCACCACTCCCACAGACCTCACGGGAGCCAGGGTGATGCCTGGACAGCTTTGGAAACCTCTGTGAGCTTCCCCCACCCCTCCTCCACCAGTGCGGGAGCAAACTGACACCTGGAAAGCTTCAGGTGCATCAGCAACCCCACCCTGCCCCCACACATTATCATGGGAGCCATGCTGAGCACTGGGAACTATGGGGTCCTTGCCCTGCCACTCCCTCACCATCATGGGCATGAATATGAGCTCCAGGAAACCTCTGGAAATTTGAAAATGATAAAATGAAGGAGCAAAATGTGATCTCAAACCTCCACCCCACACAGAACAAGTCCAGGAAATATTGCCAAAGACCTTGGAAGTAATATACCTGAAATTTCTGAAATGATAGCAACTGAAGTAAAGAAGCAACTCTGTCAGGACATAGAAGACATCAGATCAGAAATAATCTCTCAGGTGAAAAAAGAAATGCCAATAATAATGAAAGAACTGCTCAGCAAATCTAAAGCAGATATAGATAAGAAAATTGAGGAGCATGGAAAAATGTTGGAAATTTGAATGAACAATATAAAAAAGACTTAGAATGCATAAAGCAGATACAAACAGGTATTGAGGAAATTAAAAACTCCACTGAAAGCTGGAAAAACCACTTGAATGAAGCTGTAGATAGACTCTCAGACCTCGAAGACAGCATTGCAGCTAATGACCATGAAAGGTAAGATCTCTTAAAAATAACAAGGAACCAAGAAATAATAGTTCAACAACTGCAAGATGATGTAAAGAAAAACAATGTGAGATTAACAGGTGTCAACAAAAGAGCAGGCATCAACAGAAATGACCTAAAAAATATTTGGAGAAATAATAGCAAAAAATTTCTCAAGCATGGAAAAAAATCTGACATACAGTAAGTGAGGCATATAGAACGCCAATTATCCATAACCAAAATAAATCTACACCCAAACACATAATAATCAAGATCCCAGAAATTTAGCAAAAGAACAGAATATTAAAGGCTGTTAGAGAAAAGAAACAGGTTGCCTATAAAGGAAGGCCCATCAGAATCAGCAGATTGCTCAAGACAAACCATCAAGTCAGGAAAAGCTTGGACTGAAGCATTTCAGGTCCTGAAAGAAAACAGCTTCCAACCCAGACTGATGTAACCTGCAAAATTACCCTCCAAAATTAATGGAGAAATAAAGTATTTCTACAATAAGGAAAAACTGAAGAAATTCATGAGTGCAAAACCAACCCTAGAAAGAATGCTAAAGGATATTCTAGAAAGAGATAAAAATGACCAAAATTTCAAGAACAACAATAGAAAGAAACCACCAAGCAGAGCAAGCAATTCAACAGAGGGGAAAAAGGAGGAACCAACAACAAGAAAATAATATGACAAAGTTAAATTAATACATATCAGTTATAACCATCAATGTAAATGGTCTCAATTCACCAATGAAAAGAAGCAGACTGGCAGACAGTATCAAGAAACAAAGTCCAACAATATACTGTATAGAAGGAACACATTTAACTCAAAAGGAAATTCACAGACTCAAAGTCAAAGGATAGAAAACAGTACTCCATGAGACAGTAACCCAGAAAAAAGCAGAGGTATCTATTCTGTTTGCAGACAATGTGTGCTTTATACCAAGAATGATCAAAAGAGATGAAGAAGTTCACCACATACTTGTGAGGGGAAAACGTCAAGAGAAAGAGATAGCAATTTTAAATGTCTATGCACCAAGTACAGGAGCACCCAACTACATAAGACAAATTTTAACAGATGTGAAAAATGAGATAATAAGGAACATAATCATAACAGGGGACTTTAGCACTCCATTGTTACAAAGAGATAGATCAAGTGGACCAAATATCATCAAGGAAATAACAGAACAAAACCAAACTTGTGAAAAAATGGAATTAGTAGGCTTTTACAGAGTATTCCAACCAACGACATCAGAATACACACTCTTCTCAGCTGCACATGGGGCATTTTCTAAAATAGATCATATACTAGCCCATAGAACATGCAAAGGAATTGAAATTATCTCATGAATACTATTGGACCATAGTGCAAACAAATTGGGATTTAATGACAAGAGAAATCACAAAAATTCCATAAACACATGGAAATTAAATAACAGCCTCCTGAACAAACAATGGGTCACAGATGAAATTAAAGAAGAAATTAAACAATATTTAAAATCAAATAAAAATGCAGATACAACTTATAGGAACCTGTGGGACATGATGAAAGCAGTCCTCAGAGGGAAATTTATAGTAGTGTATTCCCACATCAGAAAAACAGAATGAGCACAAATAAACAATCTTATGCTGTTCCTCAAGTTTGTAGAAAAAGAACAGCGAGTGAAGCCTAAAGCCCAAAGTTGGGTGGAAATTATAAAGAGCAGAAATTAAAACAAAAGTGAGTAAAAAAACAACACAAAGAATTAATGAATCAGTGTTGGTTATTTAAAAGAATAAAATTTATAAACCCCTAGCCATCCTTATCAAGAAAAGGAAAGAATAAACTCAAATTCATGCAATAAGGAATGAAAAGGATGAAATCACTACAGATCCTGTAGAAATTCAGAAGATCATCAGTACGTACTTAGAAAATCTTTAGTTGCATACAATGGAAAACACAGAGGAAATGCACAGATTCCTAGAAACCCGTGAATTACCAAAGCTGCATGCAGATATAAAAACCCTGAATAATTCAATATCAGCCAATGAAATTTAAAATGTAGTAAAAAATTTGCAAATGGAGAAAATCGCAGGTCCTGATGGATTCACACCTGAATTCTATAAGAAATTTAAAGGAGATTAAACACGAATTGTTCTCAAACTCTTTAATGAAATTGAAAAGGAAGGAATTCTCCCTCACTTATTCTTGGAGTCAAGTATTACTTTGATACCAAAACCAGAGAAAGACCAAAAAAGAGAACTACAGGCCAATCTTTCTAATGAATATAGATGCAGAAGCTATCAATAAAATACTAGCAAACAGAATGCAGCAAATCATCAAGAAGATTATACATCATAACCAAGTGGGGTTCATCCCAGGAATACAGAAATGGTTCAATATACACTAATCAATTAATGCACTATACCATACCCATAGAGCCAAAGACAAAAATCACATGATCATCTCAATATATGCAGAAAAAGCTTTTCATAAAGTCCAAGACTCATTCATGATAAAAAACCCTACAGAAAATAGGAATAGATGGTCTTCACCTCGCCCTGATAAAAACCATGTATGACAAACCATCAGCCAACATCAAAATAAATGGACAAATATTGAAAGCTTTCACTTGAAAATCAGGAACAAGACAAGGATGTCCCGTCATCATCCTATTTAATATAGTTCTAGAAGAATTAGTCAGAGGTATTAGACAATGGAGAGAAATAAAAGGAATAAGGATAGGAAAGAAAGAAGTGAAATTATCATTATTTACAGATGACATGATACTCTGCATGGAAGACCCCAAAAACTCCCCCAAAGGGCTGATAGATTTAATAACTAAATTCAGTAGCATAGCTGGATACAAAGAAACACTTGAAAATCAATAGCATTCTGGGACACAAAGAACAAACACACTGAGAAAGAGAAATTAGGGAACCACATATTTCACAATAGCATCTAAAAAAAAGAAATACTTAGACATCAGTTTAACAAAGAAAGTAAAAGATTTTTGCAGTGAAAATTACAGTATTCTGAGAAAAGTGGTCAGAGATGATTTTAGAAGATGGAGAAATATTCCTTGCTCATGGGTTGCAAGAACCAATATTGTGAAAATCACCATAATCCCAAAATTGTGGTACAGATTCAATCCAATACCCATTAAAATACCATTAGCATACCTCATAGATCTAGAGAAAATATTCCTTAAATTCATCTGGAACCAGAAGAGGACTAGAATAGCAAAAGCCATCCTGGGAAACAAAGGCAAGGCAGGAGGCATCACAATCCCTGACTTGCAATTGTACTACAAAGCTGCTGTGATAAAATCAGCATGGTACTGGCAAAAAAACAGACCTGAAGATCAATGGAATATATTAGAAGATGCAGACACAACTACAAATACACTCAGCCACCTTATCTTTGACAAAGGGATCAAACACGTTCACTGGAAGAAAGAAAACCTCTTTAATAAATGGTGCTGAAAAAACTGGCTTTCCACATGCCGAAGACTAAAACTAAACCCAAGTCAGGTGTGGTGGTGCATGCCTGTAGTTACAGCGCTCGAGATTCTGAGACAGGAGGATAGTTGCAAGTTCGAGATCATCCTGAATTACAAAGTGAGCTCAAGTCCAGCCTTAACTGCACAGTGAGAACCTGTCTCAAAAGTAGCAAAAACAAACAAACAAACAAACAAACAAACAAAACCCCACCAGAACTAGACTCATGTCTATCACGATGCACTAAACTAAAGCCAAAATGGATCAAGATCTAAATATTAAAACACAAACACTAAATTTACTGGAAGAGAAATGATGAAGAAATCCTGAAGACATAGAGGTAGACAAGACAGTTCATGAACAAAAGCAAAAGTGCATGAGAAATACTTCAAAACAACTGGGTTTTCATCTTATAGACATGTTTTGGCACATCCAAAGAAGTCATCAATAGAGTAAAAAAAAAATCCACGAATTTGGAAAAAATGTTAGCCAACTGTGCCTCTGACAAAGGACTTCTATCTAGAACATATAAAGAGTTAAAAAAAAATCAGGCCCCCCCAATTCAAAAACCCAATCCAAAAATGAGCGTCTGAGATGAATACCCACTTCTCAGATACAGAAATATAAATGGCAAATAAATATATGAAAAAATATTCAACATCATTGGTTATCCAAGAAATTCAAATTAAAACATCACTGAGATTCCATCTTACCCCAGAAAGAATAGCTATCATCAAGAAATCAACCAATACCAAATGCTGGCGAGGCTGTGGGGAAAAAGGAACCCTTCTCTACTGCTGGTGGGAGTGTAGAGTGGTGAAACCACTGTGGAAATCAGTGCGGAGATTCCTCACAAAACTAGGATTAGAGGACCCAATTATCTCAGCTATTCCCTTTCTGGGTATTTTCCCAGAAGAATTAAAAACATCATACCACAGTGATATATGTGCACCCATTTAGAGCAGCATAATGTGTCATAGCTAAATCTTGGAAACAACCCAAATACCCATCAACTGAGGAATGGATAAAAAAGATGTCATATTTTTATACAATGGACTATTACTCAGCTATGAAAAAAGATAACCTCGAGGCTTTTATAGGTAATGGATGCAACTAGAGACCATACTCAGAAGTGGAATAAATCACAGCCACATGTATAAACATCATATTGTCTCCCTATTGTGAAAACCTAAAAGAATAAATAAAACCCAAAATGTACAATAGACATTAGGAAAGGGAAAGAAATTGCTCAAAGGAAGGAACATCTGGAGTGAGAGAGAGGAGAAAAAGAAAAAAAGGGAGAAAATATATATATATATATATATATGGATAGCTGGGATAAT
>PVLD010026088.1:0-16919 GCA_004027595.1 Dinomys branickii | reverse complement strand
ACTCAGAGCCGTTCAAATTTTTGACGAAGACTTCTGTTGATATAAGATATCTTACCCAGAGCCAGAAGCAGGTAGTCTATGAACGGCTTAGCACCAGTCCCTCAGGAACATGCAGTTGCCTGATGAATGGTGGTCTTGTTTCTGTCCTCACCCTGTTTCCCAGGAAGAAGGGTTCTTTACATCTACCTGGTTCTGGTGCATGCCAGGCAAGCCATGTGGAATTAATTTTGATATATGAAGTGTGATTCCAGTTTTACCAGTTAAATTTCCCCTTATCATATGCCTTGGCAACACTATTCTACCTTGTGTTTTTATGAATTTGACTGTTCTAATTGCTTCAGCTAGGAATGTAGCTCAGGGGAAAAAGCAGTTGCTTAGTTTGTGTGAGGTTCTAGGTTCCCAGTACTACAAAGGAAGATAAAAAGCTGTGTGTACTTCAGTATGAGTGGAATCATAGAATACTTGTTTCCTGTGACACATTCCACCGAGCAGAACGTCATAGTCCACGATGTCGTATGAGTCAGTAGTTCCTTCTCTTTTAAGGCTAATGTTCCATCCTATGCAAATGCTATATTTTGTCTATCTTTTCATCCATTGGTGAACACTTTGGTTGTTTCTACATTTAGGATCTTGTAGATAATGCTGATATGGATCTGGGTGTACAAATATCTCTGCACCATTTTACATATTCATGCACAGTGCATAAAAGTTCCAGTTTCTCCCTGTTCTGACCAACACTCATTTCTCTCTCTCTCTTTCTGTGTGTGTGTGTGTGTGTGTGTGTGTGTGTGTGTGTGTGTGTGTTGTACTGTAGCCATTGGTAAGATGCTCACTGAGGTCTTCGCTGACATTCTCAGCAGTGATGTTAAGCATCTTTCCATGTGCTAATTGATCAGTTCTACATCTTCTTCCGAGAAAGGTCTATTCAATTCTTTTGCCATTTTTAATGGCAATGGTTTTGTTGTTGTTGAACTAACAACTTTTATCTTTTCCTTTCTTTTCTGGTACTGGAAACCAAACTCAGGACCTTGCACTTGCCAGGCGGCCACTGAGCTATATCCCGTTCCTCAACTAACAACTTTTAACATTTTTTGTTTACTATTTTAAGAGATAGGGTCTCCCTCTGTTGCCTAGGCTGAACCTAAACTCTTAGACTCAAGCCACCTTTCTGTCTCAGCCTCCCAAGTGGCTACAACTGCAGGAACATGTGACTGCACCCAGCTTATTAATGAATTTTTTTCTTTCTTTCTGTCTCCCTCTCTCTCTTTTTTGTCTTTTTGAGACAGAGTCTCACTATGCAGTTCAGGCTGCCCTTGAGCTCACTTTGTAGCCTAGGCAGGTCTCCAGCTCACAACCATCCTCCTCTCTCAGCCTCCCAAGTGCTGGGAATACAAGCCAGGGGCAACACACCCGCCTTATTAATGAATTAATGATTTTCAGTGATTTGAATTTCAAATCTTTATACCAACTGTTATGGTTGATACATTGTGTCAACTTGGGGAATCTAGAGGTTTAGCTGAGTGACTCAGGAGGAAGCCAGGGTGCTTACTTTGTAAACATACTGAGCCTATGGAAGAGGAGGGCATGGAGGTTATGTGAGAGGTACACGGCCCCTGGGTGGGGTAGGCTGTTTACAATGTAGGGGAGAAAAGGAGGCTGCTTGCAGCCATTCCTCCCTTTGGCTGGTTGGTTTTGCTGTGCTTTGCTGCCCTGAACAGTTTGCCCTCTGCCATGTGCCACGCTGCCACAGAATCAGCCAAATATAAACTAAAACCTCCACAAACTGTAAGCTAAATAAACCTTTCCTTCCTTCATTTTGGGCGTTGGGTATTTTGTCTCAGCAACGAGAGAAAAGTAACCAAGACAGAATTTGGTACCGGGAGTGGGGCCCAGACCAAGAACAGGCTCTGCAGCAAGTGCAGGCTGCTGTGCAGGCTGCTCTCCCCTAGGGCCATATGATCCAGCAGATCCCATGGTACTTGAAGTGTCAGTGGCAGGAAGCCAGGTGTTCATTTGTATTCATTCTAAACCTGTGCAAGAGGAAGGCATACAGAGGGTGTGGGTGTAGAGAACCACCCCACCCCACCCCCCAGCTCCCCTGAGCTGGGAGACTAAAAGGAAAGAAGGACTGGGTTTGAGTTCTTCGGAGAAGCTCCGGTCTTCACCTTCAGCTTGGTCGTCTCCTGGCTTCCGGTGCAGACTCTTCGGCTTCCGCCTGGGACTTCATCATAGATTCATCAACATTTCGTCGCAGACTCAACAGACCTTGATACGGACTTGCACAGACACTGCGGTGAGCTCCAGGCCCCAGGTGTGGGCTGTTCAGTCTCCATGCAGACACCCTCTGCACACTTCCTCATCTAATCCTGTAGCTGACCACTGTAAGTCAAATAGGTAATTTGTTGTATATTTGTATATCTTGTGTTAAATCTGTTTCTCTAGTAGACCCTGACTGATACACCAACTAAGTGAAACAATAAAAAGAGTAAGTGTAGCGTTGAGGGAGAATCTCTGATTGGGATCTCCTTTCCCTTCCGGCCTCTCAGCTTTCGTAATAGAATCTGCCTTCTTGTGCTCCTGCCCTCAACCCAGAGACTTGAAGCTCCCGAGGTTTCTGCACATCTCCTGAGGCAGGAGGGTGGTTGGGTTCTGCTGGACTCCTTCCTATGTATGATGGCTTATTACATAATTTAACAATTAGTCACGGAAGGGATAATGGGCATCGTTTGGTGGTAGAAGTGAAAATGTTTCCAAACTTTTGATAATTTATAATTTCCATTGAAAATTCCAGAAAGGGGCAGCATTTACTGACCCTTGCCAGTCTGTAAGGTTTGAGAATTTCTTCAGTTCAGCAGATGCTGCAATGAATTCTTTCCACTCAGCTTTGGTAGCGCCAGGGCAGAGACCAAGGAGGTCTGTGCTCAGAGGGGCTTCAGGATGCCTTTGGACAGAATTGCCTCACTAGACCCACAAGTCACGGCTTCAGAGAACTCCTGGGGCTCCTTTGAGGTAACCCTGTTCTTTCTGACTCCAGTTCTAGATCCATCCACTCAGGACAGGCCCTCGGCCTCTTCAGTATGGTGAATACAGGATGCTGTCCCGCCTCTAAGGGGCCCAGCTTTGACCCGGCAGCCTTAGTAGTCCAAGTGCCCTCTTCCCCTGTGGCTTTGCTGCCATCTACTGTCCCCTGCCCCCGAAGGCTCTGGGAGCCACCCTTGCTTTGAGGTATCCTTCTTCCTGGCTGCCCCTCCAGCAAGCCCTCGGATCGTTCACATCAGTTTCATTTCAGAATGCAACAGGAACTTGGGGAATGGCTAAAACTGAAGCTCTGGTTTGCCAAGAAATAAGAGAGCTCTGATTCTTGGTCTACAAACAGCTCTGAATCATTTTCTCTCTCTGTTTCTGGTTCCTTCCTTTCTCTTCTTTCTAGTTCCTTCGCCTTAATCACACCCCTCCCATTTCTGGTGCTATTACCTTCATTGACACTATTATCAGTATGTAGAGAGGAAAAAAATGTGTTTCATCAGAGAGCACGCATTATCTAAATTCTAGAAGACATCCCTCCATTTATATGATGCCAATTCTCTGTTAAGAATAGATAACTGATAGTACTCAAAAATAATTCTTGTCCATGGAAATTCTATCTCTATGGGATAGAACTTTCTTCCTATCTATGCCCGTCAGCTTTGCGTTATTGTATTTACCACTTTCTTGTCACCTGCAACTTAAAGAAAGACAGTTTTACTTTGACTCATAGTTTTCAGAGATTCAGTCCCTGGTGGGTTGGTTCTAAAGCGGGAACAGTATGGCAGAGGAAATCTTCTCACCGCCTGGCAACTAGGAAGCAGACAACAGACTGGAGGAACCAGGGACAACAACGTAACCCTCTAGGTCACAGCCCAGTGACCTGCCTCTTCTGACTAGGTCCAACCTCTGGACACAAAATTTTGGGGGACATTTTAGGCCTAACCCACAACAGTCATTGTGACAATACCAGAGACCATCCACTTTTAATAGGAGAGGTTTATTTTAGCTTAGCATCAGAGGTTTCAGCCCCTGGGTGCTTGACCTTGTTGTTTTGGGCCTATGGTGAGGCAGGATTTCATGGTGGGAGCACATGGTAGAGGAAGCTACTCACCTCATGGCAGTTGGGAAGCAAAGATAGAAAAAGAGGAAGGGCCAGTGCCAATGTCCTCTTTAAGGGCATGCTCCAGTGACCTCACTTCCTTCCCCGAGGCCCTACCTCCTACAGGTTCCACCACCTCCTAATAGCTCACAGGCAGGGGACCATCAAGATACAGGCCTTTGGGGGACATCCATGGTTCAAACTAGATCTTGAATTTTTCCTGCTCCCTTTGTGGAAAAACCAGTTTTGCTTACATCTGAGCATTTAACACTCCCCATCTATAAATGTTGTCTGGCCTCTGGATTTTCTTTTAAACCTATTACAATATATGCCTCATTCCCTCTTTGATGATTGACTAGAATAAAATGTTTTAAAATATCTATCTCAGCATGAGATCAATGACTTCACTTTTTATGGATAACTTAACCTGCAATACTAACTGGGTAGGCCTCTACACCTACAAAAGTCCAACTCCCCAGCACTGAGACTCAAAGGGGTCCTCATTACCTAGAACAGCAGATGTGCCCGGTTCCACTTCACATGTTCTCTGGCCTCTGCTGGAGGTGTGCACCCCTTGCATCCTGGGTCCCACAGGAAACCACATGCGCGGTTGGTGAACACAGCAAGATGTCAAAGTGTGACTTTTTTTTGATGGTTAGGGGGAGGATTGCTTTGAAAGTTTTGTTTTGTTGCTTAATAACAGCTTAAAGATAGCTTGGGGGTCTGGTCATGTTTGCATTTGCCAGAAAGTAAAATGGTTGGGTTTTGAATTTTTAAGATATGGTACAGCCTTTTTCAAGAAAGAGTTGCTACCAAGTTCAGGAATTGCTACCAAGGTCAGGAAGGAGGGGACAATGAGGAGTTAGTGTCCAGTGGATTTCAGTTTGCGAACAGGAGAAATTCTGGAGGTGGATGGTACAGACGGCTGTACAACAACATGAAGGCACTTAGTGCTGCCAAACTGTGCACTGTGCACTGAAAATGCTGAAATGATGTCTTATGCTATGTACAGTTTACCAAGATAAGGGAGAAAGTTCTAAAAAAGAGATTTGCTAATTTGAATTCTTTTCTGGGGGGAACCTCATGTGGAAAGATGAAATTGGATAAGTGTCCACAGGCTCTCAGAGTGTGAACCTTTCTTTAAATTATGATTTAAAACATAAACCATCTTCCTAACACTCTGTCACCTCAGTTCTCAGTCAAACCATGAACAGTGACTGTGACCCCACCATTAACATGGCTCCGTGAACCAGAATGGAGGAGAGAAAAAGAATATCGTAGAAAATGGTGTCGTGTTTGCATATAACTTTCACACATCCTCCCTCATAGTTTAAATCATCTCTAGGTGATTTACACACCTAGTACAAGGCAAATGCTATTTAATAGCTATTATACTGTTTGCTTAGGGAATGATAACAAGGAAAAGCCCTGCATATATTCAGAACAGATGCAATTTTTAAAAAATATTTCCAATGCCGGAGTGGTGGCGAACACCTGTAATCCCAGCACTTGGGAGGCTTGAGGCAGGAGGATTGTGGCAAATTCTAAGCCAGCCTGGGCTACAAAGTAAGCTCAAGGGCAGCCTGAACTGCACAGTGAGACCCTGTCTCAAAAAGAAAAAAAAAATTCCAATCCACTGTTGGTTGAATCCATGAATAGATAATGAAGGCTAATTCCACTATTGTATACTTGCTGTTATTTTTATTTATTTATTTGGGTTTTTTTTGTCTTTCTGAGAGAGGGTCTCCCTGTGCAGTTCAGGCTAGGCTTTGAGCTTACTTTGTAGCCCAGGCTGGTCTTGAGCTTGCAGCAATGATCTTCCCACCTCAGCCTCCCAAATTCTGGGATCACAGGCGTGCACTACCACCTCTGGCATTTGTTTTAAAGTATTGTTTTGGTAGAAAATGATGGCAACTTTCCTTGGGCTGGCTTTGACATAAACAAGAGGGTATTGGAAGGAGCCAAGAGGTGTTGAGGATACAGTAACTTCCTGTTTCTTCTGTATCGCCCGCCTATTTGTGGCTCAAAACACAAATGAGGCTAGGGGCCTAACTCAGTGGTCCTGTTCACCTTCCATGCTCAAGGCCCTGTGTTCAATCTTTAGCAGCAAAAAAACAAACAAACCCAAAAGTATTCTTATACAAATCCCCAACACTGCAAAAACAAACAAAAACCATCAACGTATGCTCCTACAGTTCTAGAGGTGCCAGAGTTCAGCAGGATATAACGTGTTGGAAGGCTGGTTCTTCGGGAGGCTCTGGGAAATAATTTACATCCTTGCTTTTTCAGCTCCTATGGGTGCCTGCATTCCTACATAGGTGTGGGAAGCAGCGAATAGGAACCGAACAACTCTGGCTAAAAAAATATGGTTGGCAAAGGGGGATGGGAATAGTGGGGGACACTTTCTCAAATGAAAGGTACTAGGTACCTCTCATTGCTAGGTACTCCAAAGAAGGCATGAAGGCCTGTGAGGACAAAAGAATAAGCATCCACTCTAGCTCTGGTAGACAGGCATGGCAGGTACAGTATTTGCATAGAGCTGGGACAGTCTTTGTCCCTGGAGGCACAGTACCTAGAGGTACACAAAAGGTTTTTCTAGTCACAAAGGTTGTGTAAGTTACTCCAAAATCTGGTGACTTAAAATAACCACTTAGTTTGCTCACAGTTGTTTGGGCCAAGGACTTGGGAAGGGAGTTACTGAAATGTCACCTGTAGGTCAGGCAGGGCTGGCTGCCCAAGGTGGCTCTCTTGCCATCTGGCTTCTGATGCTACTAGCTGTTGCCTGACGATTCAGCTAGCGCTGTCAATAAAGTACCTTGGTAGCTGGGCTTCCTCTGTGGCAGCTGGCTTCCCCCAACAAGCATCTCAAGATGAGGAGTCCAAAGCTGCATAACCTTTTCTGATCTAGCTTCCTACGTTAAGCAGCGTTACTTTCACTATGTTCTATAAGCCACTAAGGTCAAAGAATTTGTGGGCATGTTTTATTTATTTAGTTTGGTTTTTTGAGACAGGGTCTCACTATGTAGTTCAGGCTGACCTTGAACTCACTAGGTAGTACAAGCTGGCTTCGAACTCCCAGCAATCCTCTTGCCTCAACCCCCTGAGTATTAGGATTACAGATGTGTCCCATCACACTTAGCTTGGACATGGTTTAAAAACACTGTTAACTGGAGATTTCTCACAAAACTAGGATCAGAAGTTCCACTTAACCCAGCTATTCCCCTTCTGGGTATTTTTCCAGATGAATTAAAAACATCATACCACAGCGATATATGTGTGCCCATGTTTATAGCAGCGCAATTTGTCTTAGCTAAATCTTGGAAACAACCCAAATGCCCATCAACTGAGGAGTGGATAAAAAAGATATGGTATTTCTATATAATGGAATATTACTCAGCTATAAAAAAGTAAACTCAAGGCTTTTATAGATAAATGGATGCAACTAGAGACCATACTCATAAGTGAAATAAACAGGACCCACATGTGTAAACATCATATTATCTCCCTAGCGCAAAAACATGAAAGAGTAAGTAAAACCCAATATATACACTAGCTAATATGAAAGGGAAATACATTCCTCAAAGGAAGGAACAAGTGTGATGAGGGAAAGAAGAAAAAGAAAAAAAGTACTAAGGCATGTGTGTGTGTGAGTGTGTGAGTGTATGTGTGTGTGAGTGTGTGTGTGCGTGTGTGCGTGAGTGTGTGTGTGTGTGCGAGTGTGTGTGCGTGTGAGTGTGCGTGTGTGTGCGCGTGTGAGTGTGCGTGTGTGTGAGTGTGAGTGTGTGTGTGTGAGTGTGTGTGTGTGTGTGTATGTGTGGAGGAGGAGAGCTGGGATAACTGTACTGCTGATGTCTGGGGGTCTATTGAAAGGAACAGTTAAGGCTTAATGTTTTTATGTATTTTGACCAATGTTGCATGCTTATATCTGGTAATCTGAGCAACTGAGGTGAAGACAACAATATGCACTATAAAAACCATTGGTGAACTCCTACCATCCCGCCTAGTGAAAATCTGTATGGTCTCTAATGTTTTTTAACTATTATTTCTTACTCCCTTTAATGGTTTGATCAATCTTCTATTCTTACATCTGGTGATCTGAGCAACTTCGCTAAAGATAACAATATGTAGTATAACAATCACTGTTAAGCCCTATCATTTGGTTTGAAGTCTCGTGTCATTTTTAATGTCCTTGCTTTGTTTTGTTTGTGCTTTGCTACTGTTCTTTTTTTTTTACTATTCTCTTTAAAATATAAATAAGTAAATACATTGTGAAAAGATAAAATAAAAACACTGCTAAGTAAGTCTAAAGGAAGATGCTGGGGCAGAGATGACGGGGCTGGGTTAAACTGACAGGCCACAGGCAATTTCTAGGTTCTGTTGACAGGTGAAAAAAATAAGTAGAACGTGGTCAAATCGATCCCTAACCAGAGATGGATAGGGATGGGGCTGCAGAGTTCGCATTTAGGAATGAAGAAGTTTCCAGAGTGGGAAATTAAAATCACTGCTGTCTCTGTGTGCCCGTCGCGGGGTGAATCTTGGCCTCACTTTTGCCAGCTCCTCAAGGCCGCTCCTTTTCTCGGCGCCCGGCTCCTTCTCTCTTTCTCCCCATCTCTTGCTTCCATCACCCCATCTCCTACCACTGGCTGGGTCTCCTGCACCCTTCCATACGATGGCATAGCGCCCACCTGGATAACCCAGCACAATCTCACCATCAAAACGTCTTCGGTCACACTGCAAGGTTCCTTTTGCCATCGAAGGTACCATATCCACGGGTTCTGGGGCTACACAACAGGTGGCTGCCCCCTTCCCACCCCGCGTATTGCACACCCTCTCACATCCGAGCAGGAAAGACACCACCTCTGAGGTGGCAGTGGGGAGGGGCGGAGGGGAGATGCAACAGCTGCTTCAGTATTGTTGTAACTGGATTGGTCACAGCTTAGTGATGACTTCCTCCACCTAAGGGCTCAGGTCTCTCATACCTCTTTGAGAGCTCTTTATAGATGAGCTCATCTGGGTGTGGTGGTGCATACCTGTAATCCTAGCACTCTGGAGGTTGAGGCAGGAGGATCACCATGAGGTCAAGGCCAGCCTGAATTACTGTACATTGCAAGACCCACACACACACACACACACACACACACACACACACACCAAAAAGATGAGCTCTTACCAGGATGTGATGTTACACACCTGTAATTCCAGCTAGCTGAGAGGCTGAGGCAAGAGGATCACAAATTTGAGGCCAGGCTAGGTAACTTAGTGAGGCACTATTTCAAAATAAAAAAAATAAAAAGGGCTGGAGATGTAGCTCAGCAGTTCCTGAGTTCAAGTCACAGTTCTGCCCCCAAAATAGAAAGAAACAAAGAAACAAAGAAAGACAAGTTCTTATATTTGTCATTTGTAAACATCCAAACATCCTCAAAACAATAAAAGGAAAAACATTTCAGTCTCTCAAAACCCCACCAACTCATAGGTAGCCATGGTTAACCTACTGGTATACAACTTTCACACATGGATTTGAACATATAAGTTTACAAAACTGTCAGGCATCCTGTCTGATAACGTGCATCATTCTCTCTATAATGTGTTGTAATCACTGTTCTGTGGCAATAAATACAGAATTATATTGCTGATTTTATTGGTTTCATCATATTATACAGAATAATATTTTAACTGGTACACAACACACACTAAATTACTTTTAATTTTTCACTATTACATTTACTCTCAACATCTCTGCCATTTGACCAGGTATCACTTTAGGGCAAATGTCTAGCCCTGGGCTTGCTGAGTCAAAGGCTTGTTCGTTTAACATTCAGATATCTTCTGTGTTAAACTGTGTCTACAAAAAGTCACATTGAAGTCTCAACTTTGGTACCTGTGCATATGACCTTATGTGGGTCTTTGTAGAACACGTTAAGTCAGAATACGGTTATGAGGTGGGTCCTGATCCATTATGACTAGCATCCTCATATAAGGGAAAAGTTTGAACACAGACATAGCACAGAGGAGGCCACATGCAGACAGACATGGAACAGCGGATGCACAGGGTAGACTGGTAAAGCCAGGGACCCTAAAGATGGCCAGCCATCACCAGAAGCTAGGAAGAGGCAGGGAAGGATACTATGCATCTCATGTGTGTTCTGCCGATACCTTGATTTCATATTTTGAGCTTGAAGAACTTTGACACCATGATTTTATTTAAGCCACTCGGTTTGTGGTACTTTGTTATAGCCACTATAGCTAACCAAAACAGTTGCATAAAGTCAGCTGCCCTCCAGAAATGCTCTATGAGTTTAAATTCTCATTATAATACACTGTCTTTAGAACAGAAAGAAAGAATAACCAAGTAAACAAAATAAAAATTAAACTGTCTTATACTGGGCATGGTGGCATGTGCCCATAACCCCAGCACTGTGGGAGGCTAAGGCAGGAGGATGGTAAGTTTGAGCCTGACCTGGGCAATTTAGTGAGACTTTGTTTCAAAATAAAAACTTTTTAAAAAGAGGATTGGGGATATATCTCTGCAAAGGCCCTGGGTTCAATCCTCGATATTTAAAAGAAAATCCATCTTTATACAGTATATATTTCTTTTATTATTGGTTACATGTAATAGCATTATATATTTGCTAATGATTTGCATTTCTGCTAGGAAATACTTGTACATAGTTTTTCCTGTTCTGGGGTTGAAAACAGGGCCTTTATACCTGAGGTGCATTCCCAGCCCTTTCTAAAAACTTTTTAACATTTTGAGACAGGGTCTTGCTAAGTTGTTAAGTTGCCCAAGCTAGGCTCAAACTTACGATCTTCCGGTCTCAGCCTCCCAAAGCACTGAGATTACAGGCATACATCACCACACTTGGAAGCCTGTAAATACTTTTTGCTTATTTTTATTTTGAGATGTTCATTTTCTTTCTTATTGGCCTATAAGGGATGTTTTCAAATTAGGAACATTAACCCTTTACCACTGATGTACCAAACATGTATCCCAATTCAGACATCTATCTTTTGCAAATGTAAATGCTTTTTTATGGATTCTGATTTTGTACAAAATCAGAAAATTCTTCTCTACTCATGATTATTTTAAAGAGAGGGGGCTGGGGATATATATAGCTCAGTGGCATAAGTGCTTGCCTGGCAAGCCTGAGGTCATGAATTTGATTCCCAGCACCAGAAAACAAAAAGTTTTTGGTGATATTTTAAAGAGAAAAGTACTCCTATTTTCTGCTAGCGCTTTTATAATGTCATATTTTGAAGTTACATCCATGATTTGTATGGAATAACTTTTCCTGCCAGACGCTGCCCAGCTGGGTCCTGTGATTCAAGGGGTCAAATTCCATTATTACAAAGCTTCCAATCCTCGAGTCTTGTGACGATTCCCATCTGGGTACCAGTTGCCAGTACAAGGGTTTTCTTCCATACTAGGAGCTTCCACCCACTGGTTCTGATTCTACATTTTGATAACACTCAATGAAAGTAGACCTTCCTTGTCAGCAGTTTCATGACTGGAAGCCATAAATCATGATCCCCTGAAATATTATTTCTGTCCACGTTATTATTTCAGCCCATTCTTCACATGGATTAATGTACCCTTGTGAAGCAGCACAGGAAGTATGACCTTCATTATATACATGATTTGGATTCCTTAATGAACGGAAACAAACGGCAGAAGCTGGGTGCCCCCTGGCAGGATGTTGACAAGGACATTAAATCATGGGGTGAAGGGTGAACTGCAGTTCTTCCCGGATATCCTCTGGTCTGACAGTCTTCTTCTCTATGGCTTTCAGAGGCGACCCTTTCGCCATTCCACTCGGGAGGTCAGGGCTGGATCAGACTTCTAAAAAGAGGAAAGCACCACAAATGACCAGCAGAGGGCGAACTCCACTCTCCTCGCCCTTCTCTGGTCTGGCTGCTAATCTAGGCCTTTGGGAGCCACACAGATGACATTTTGGGTGTGCAGAAAGAAGGCCAAACATGACCACCCCGATTTCCTGCCTTCATTTTGTGGTAAGACAAGTGGTGTGGTCAGAGGAAGAGTGAGGTGGCAAGGAAATGGGCAGGTCTAGATCTGCTGGCATAGGTCCCTAAACTTTGCCCCCAGACTGCCACCTGCCTAATACATGTATTCGTGGTCAGCAGCACAGCCACGCGCTGTGCTCTACACCACTGGCCTTGTCTGTCCTCATTCTCTCCACGTGGTGAGCTTCTACATGTCCTTCAAGGCCCGGCTCAAATGTCACCACCTGGACCCTCTGAGCGTTCCCGCTTCTGTGCTTCTACAGCACTAGTGCTGCTCACTTTGGTTGGTAATTATTTCTGTGCCCTTCTGTCCTGTAGAACAAGGGCTGTGCCCGTGACCAGCTCGGTTCTGAGTCTATATCTGCAGAGATCCTGAACAGTACCTGCATTACATGTCTTCATCTTCTCCTAACTTATGGAACTTTCTTTTCTTTTTTTCCTTTCTTTCTTCTTTTTTTTCTTGTAGGTCTTGGGATGAAACCCAGAACCATGTACATGTTAGGCAAAAGCTCTACTACTGAGCCACATCTCTACCTTTTTATTTTTTATTTTTCAGACAGTCTCTCTCTAAGTTGCCTAGGCTAGTCTCAAATTTGTGATTTTCCTGCCTCAGCCTCCCAAGGAGCTAGGATTACAAGTGTATGCTACCACATCCATCTCATCTCTAAGGGATTCTTTTTTGTTGAGACGGTATCTTTCTATATAGTCCAGGCTTGCCTAGAACTCACTATATAGCCCAGGTGAGCCTCAAACTCAAAGCAATCCTCCTGCCTCAGCTTCCTGAGTTCTGGGATTACAGGCATGTCACTATGCCTGGTTCCAAGGGACTTTTTGAGGGCAAATGCTTTGTCTGATTATCTGCTGTCATCTTTGCACTGTCCTGTCCAATGCCTGACAAAGTAGACCATCAAATTTCATGGATTGAAGATCCCTACTTTTGTGCATGGAACTCACTTCTCTCTGTGGATGAGCCTATCAGGGACTTTCTGTTGTGTTCATGACTGTATTGGGTGTCATGGCTGAGAAGGGTAGTCCCGAGAGTGTGCTACTACCCAGGAGTTTACCATTTGGGGAGAGCAGACAATAACAAGAGTGTAAGGAAGCAGGAGTGAGATGGCTGAGTAGGAATTTTCTATGTGCTCTCTCTCTCTCTCTCTCTCTCTCTCTCTCTCTTACACACACACACACACACACACACACACACACACACACACACGTGCACTGGTTTGGACAACCATCAATGGATAGAGTACCTAGAAAACCTGTATGGAAATCCAGCTCTCCAGGAAAGTTCTAACATACAATTAGAGGGCAAAAGGGCCAGGCATGGTGGCACATGCCTGTAATTCCATCACTCGGGAGGCTGAGGCAGGAGGATTCTTGTGAGTTCGAGACCAGCCTGGGCTACAAAGTAAGCTTAAGGCCAGCCTGAACTGCATAGCGAGACCCTGTCTAAAAAGATAAAAAAGCGCTTGCCTAGCAAGCGCAGGGTCCTGAGTTCGATCCCCAGTACCGCAAAAAAATAAATAAATAAATAAAAAGATTTAAAAAAAAATTAAAGGCGGGGAATAAAAGCCTCAAAAAGACACACTGAAGTAAAAAGAACAGTTTCACTTTACCTGACTCACCTTTCCCCATGGTGGCACAGCTCGGTGGGATGAGAAACCCCCTCACCCCATGGTTCCTCTCGCAGCAGAAAATAAGACTATAGAGGATGAGCGCCCAGCCTCCCCAGCTCTGCAGGACAGCTTTGCGGGGCCAAATAAGAAAGGGCACAGCTTTTGCGAATGAAGATTTGGGTTCAAAGTCATCTCCCTGGCTGTGGAAAGCTGACTCAATGATATGTTCCCTCTGAGCCTTGGTGTTCTCCCCTGTAGAATGAAGATGGGAACCGTCCAGGTGAGTGAAGACCCAGTGGAGGGAAGGAACATAAATCACTAGTCCAAGGCCTGCGCCTGGGCAGGTGCTCCATAATGGGGTTGACCAGTTCAGTAGTGTGATGCAGCTGGCCCAGAAAGGCCGAGGAGGGGAACTGGTCCCACACATTTCCTCTTAATTCCACATCCAATGATAGCAAGTTAGTATCTTGGAACTGGGCACAGCAGGAATATTTACACCATGGAAATTAACAAATTCTATAAATATTACAATCAGGAATTTTCTGAGCAGGTGGCTGAACATTTACAGGTATTTCAGGTTATCACCATATGGCTGAGAGTTACAACAACTCTTTCACTCCTGACAGCACCAGTGTGCATCGGTATTTTACCAATGTAACTGCTTGTTTCAGTCAGAAGCAGCCAACTGTGAGCCTCCTTGGGAATTCTATCTCACAGTGTCAGGAAGTGACCCAACCCAGTCACAGCAGTCCACTGGACACATTGCTCCATGCAGCCATGACACACCCTTCGAAGCAGAAATTCTTCTCCTCCGTGCTCCTAGCAGAAGCTCAGTCAGCAATTCCAGGGTTCCCAGGGCTTCTGTGTCTCTGACTGGACTCAGAGTCTTGTCTTTCTTCTTGAGCTCCAGGCTGCCATGTCTGGGAATACTCAGAGCAGACCTGTCTGTGGGAACACCTCACCCACCCACTGTCAAGCCCACTCTGGAGCCTGCCCCTCCTCTGGTGGGCTTTGTGGGAGGAAGAAAAGGCAGGAAGGAGATCTTGGCTTCTGGGAAGCCTGAGGCAGTCAGTTTCCCTGTGAAGAGGAATTGCTGCCTGGCAATGGCACCTGAGAGCCTCCCACCACCACCCCACCCCACCACACACACGCATAAACACAAGCTGACCAGAAAGGGGAAGTGTGGTCAGACTGGGGCTCACTGCCTCTAGAGTAAGTGAAGTCCTGCGGGTGAGTAGCACTTCTCCAGCTGCATCCAAGCACAGCGCTCAGACTGCTGCTGTCTCCTCAGCCGCTCACATCTGGACGTTGTGGCAGTTCTGGTAAGCACCTTGGCTTGCCTGGAGATAATTTTCTGCTTTCTCCATCATGAATATCTGCCATTGGTGGCATCAGGGCCTGTGTCCATGTGAGCAACTGCATGTACTGGGCCAGAGCATTGTGGCCTGAGACCTTGGTGCAGCCACGACCAGGTGGGGTTGGAGAAACACTGGCCTTAAAGATTTTTCTCTGCCAGTCACTTGGCTGGGTGATCTGTGGCAACGTTTTATCTCTGTGCTTCTGTTTCCTGGTGTGTGTGCAGGGTGATGATGTCTGCCTCTCGGGCTGAAGTGAAGTAATGATTGGGAATGAGATAAGTAAATTCCAGGGAGGTTACGGTCATTCCCTGAATGCCGATGGTGAGATACAGTACTTGGTCCATGAGAGGACTTTTATGGTACTGTGCTAGGGGAGGCAGTGAAGGCCAAGGCATTGGCTAAGCAAACTGTCAGCTGTATCTTGGTGTTTCCGGGGTGAAAGAACTGGAGCACCACCACTTGCTAAGATACTTAAGTATCTTTGTCATTTCTTTTTCTGGTGTCACAAGGCATCCTACCTTTCAGAGACCTCGGGATCAAAGTATGTTAGTCTGGGGTAAGATCTTGATTAAACCATCTGCTCTTGCCCCCTGGAAAATTAATTTGCAAAGTGACCTGGATTCAGCTTTCCTATTTCTACTTCCATTGCCATATGTACTTGATCTTAAAGGGACTCCGTTCCCTGGCCCGCTTGCACACCCGGACTTCTGCAGGGGCATCCACATGGGTGCTGTTGTGAAGCATGGTGGTGGGCATCTGGAGTCCCAGCATCAGGAGGCTGGGGTGGGAGGATTGCTTGCATCCAGGAAACAGGAGATTAGCCTGCGGTACATAGTAAGACCCTGTCTAAAAACATCAAGTGAGCATTGCTGCACCTGTAGAACACAGGCTGGGAGGTTGTGGTTTTTTTCTTTTTTTAAGTTTTTTTTCCCCTACAAAAATTTGAAAACTGCAAAACAGGAAAAAACAATGACTCAAAATTCCACCACCTCATCAGAACTACTGTGAAGCATTTAACATACTGCCTTATAATCCTTTTTGTCCTAGGTGTAGATAACTTTTGAGATTTATTCATTTTGCTTTGATGTAAACACATTCAACACATGGAAATATACATGACACCTCTGTAATCTCAGATCAGATCTTACCTGGTTCACTCCACCAGCATTATCTCTAGAGAGCCACTGCGTGACAGAGTCTTAAGCTTTCCTCCAGAACCATTGAGTGGCAGAGTTTTAAGTCTTTCTCAACTTTTTTAGAAGTAACCAAATAAGAAAAAGAGTTTTTATTTTCTTTTTTGAGACAGTATCTCACTATGTAGCCCAGGCTAGCCTTGAACTTGCCGTGATCCTCCTGCTTCAGCCTCTGGAGTTCTGGGTTTACAGGCATGCGGGGTTAAAAGAGGCAATTTTGTTGGGCTGCGGGAACTTTCAAGTGGTAGAAATCCTGGGACAAACTTACCAGGAAGCTAAATAATCTTCAACTGTGGAAAGCTGTGCAAAGGGGAAGAACATCACACAGAACATCTCAGGTACATTAGAAAATTGGTCTGTTAGGGAGTAGGGTCTAGAAGTTCTTTTTAAGAAATGATACACAAATTTTTTTTTAAATTTTATTTTAAAGACAAAAGAATGGAGACATATGAACCAGAAAAGCCATAAACAATACAGAAAATACAAAGTTATACAGAATATAGTAGGGAATTAGAACTGGATGTTGTATTACATAGTTATCTTCACATTAGTTAACACAAAAACATTAAAGGAAATACCAAATTGTAGATAAGATAGTAGGGAA
>PVLD010026087.1:0-22713 GCA_004027595.1 Dinomys branickii | reverse complement strand
ACAGATGATGGCCCTTTTGATCAGTTCGTTTTTTCTCCTCCCTCATCTATGTTGCCCTACCACTCAATCAGTCATCTTTCCTGTGATAATAACTGTACTCCTGGGTTTATCTATATCCTTGGACTCTCACCTTGGGAAGAGATATAGCTGCCTCAGACTATACTATAACATACAGGGGTGTATACAAACTGCCATGGTTGGGGGTGGGAAAGCACATATGCTCACAGCGGATAGCTGACCTCTTTCTAAGATGGCTATTGGCTGATCATTCCCATCTCCTTGGGAATGTCCAAACCTGAATAACTTACCAGCCACTGCAGTCTTCTGGGTCCACTGCTCTGCTCCACTGGTTCATCTCAATGGAGGCTTCTGGTGTTGCCAGTAGTCACTGTGCATCTGCAGGTTCAAGCCATTCCTACCATGCAGCAAGCCAGGGCTCAGAGAGAAAGTGCCACTTGGGACCTCCTTCTTCTGCATCAAGGTTCCTTCACTCTCTCTGTAGGTTTCAGTTCTCACTTCAGATCCTTGCTGGTTCCTGAGGACCCACTTCCCTCCTTCTATTCCTCACGTTGGTACGTCCCAGCATCTGGACACCAAATCTTAGAGACGCTGTTTCTCTGCCTTTCATCACTCCACCATCTTCCTGGAAGTTTGCATTGGTTTCTTTCTTTAGCTGTATTGTAGTTCTCAGTTTCCTCCTTAGCTTTATTGCTATATCAATTTTCCTCGAAGTCTCATGGTTATGATATTTTATGCCATTAAAGTGCAAACCCCCCCCCACACACTTTGATGAATGTTTAAGTGCATGAACATAAGCGTGTGTGTTGTCTGGGTAATCATGGCACTCAGACTGACATATCAATGGCCGCTTTGTGCCTGCAGTGAGATGTCACTGTGACTCACTCTCTGCTCTATAGGTTTTTGCAAGTCAGATTTTTAGTTTGCTGAGCAAAGTTGCAAGCACTGAGCAGGTTTTTTTTCAAACTTTGCTGTTTTAAGTCATGTTAAGTCTGAGCTTGCAGAATTTGACAACTGAGGCACCACTATAATCTGAAATGGTCATTCAGGGGTCCAGGGTCTTTCGACCTGGGCTCTGATGTTTGGTAAAGTCTTGGAAGTCGTCTGCTGGATTCTTTGGTGTCCAGATGGCGGAGAGGAAAGAGAGTAAGGACACAGATGATTTTGTAGTCAGCTCTTTTGGGGGCCCACACTTGAAATATCATTTCTACATACAGTCCAAGGGCTATAACTCAAGTCATGGGACCACCCCTAACCACAAGGAATGGTGGGAAATGTACTCTAGCTATGTGTCGAGGAGGGGAAGAAACAGCTTGGTGAACAGGATCATCTCTGCCACATCACTGTCTTGCTTTCCAAGAAACTTCTGATGCCTTGATGCAGGAAGACCTGAGTTCAAATGTTGGCTTCACCATTAATTCACCTGGGAAAGTTATTAACCTCTCTGAGCTTTGGGCTTCTCATTTGTGAAGCAGGGATACCCGACGGCCTGTTCTGAGAATTAAATGAGAATACCCACATAAAGCCTTGTTGCTCAGCCATATCACATCCAATACACTTTTTTTCGGTCACTTTTGAGACATGGTCTCACTATGCAGTTCAGGCTGACTTTGAATTCACTTTGTAGCCTAGCCTGGCCTTGACTTCACAGTGATCCTCTTACCTCAGCCTCTCAAGGCCTGAGATTACAGGCATGTACCACCATGCCCCAGCCCAACTATCCTTTAATTCATTTATCTTTTCCAGCTCTCCTTTTAATAACAGATATTTTGAAATATTCCTTTAGTATCCTGAAATAAACATCATAGATACTTGAGTGCATAATTACATTGCCTGATGGCCCTGAAGTTGGGGGAATGTAAGGTCAGCTTCCCTGTGGATAGCACTATTGCCTACCACCTGTTGTGCCCCGTTGGCGCTGAATGGGTAGAAGCTGAGCTTCCCACTGGGCTCTGCTGACATGGGGAGGCAGTGGGACCAGCCACCTATAGAACTGGATTACATATGCGTTGCTGGTGGGCATGTGGGTTGGTGCAGCTCTTTGGAAATGAGTATGGTAGTGAAGTTATTTTCCTTCCTTCCTTTGTTCTTTTTGTAGTACTAGGGATTGAACCTAAGGCCTTTGTACTAAGATATAGCCCTAGCTCTTTATTCTTTGTTTTGAGACAGAGTCTTGCTGAGACACTAAGTTGCCGGGGTTAGGCTTGAATTTGAGATCTTCTTGTCTCAGTCTTCCGGAGTGCTGGGATTGTAGTTGTTCACCACCGTGCCTCATGAGGTAGTACATTTTCTCATGGAATTCCACATGCAATTCCCCTATGACCCAGCAGTTACAGTTTTCTTTTCTTTTTTGAGACAGGGTCTTGCTATGTAGTTCAGGCTGGCCTTGAACTCACTGTGTAGCCCATGATGCCTTCAAACTATTGGTGATCCTCCTGTGTCAGGTTCCTGAGTGCTGGAATTACAGGTATGTGCCACCATGCCTGGTTTCAGCAGTTGCAGTGTTGGACGTTTATTGCAGAGAAATGAAAGCTTATGTTCACACAAAAGCTGATATGAAAATGTTCATGTTCATAGCAGCCTTATTCATTACTCTGTAAAACTAGAAACAACCTAGATGTGCTTCAACAGATGAATACCAGCAATGGTATACCTATACCACAGACTACCATTCAACAATAAACAGGAAAGAACTGTTGATACATTGAACAACTTGGGTGAATCTTCTGAGATTTATGTTGAATAAAAAAAGGCAATCTCGAAAGTTACACACTGTATGAATCCATTTATATGTGGAATCTTAGAAATGGAGAGCAGATTAATGACTTTTCTTTTTTTTATCTTTTTGAGACAGGGTCTTACTATGTAGTTCATGCTGGCCTTGAGCTCACTTTGTAGCCCAGGCTGGCCTCGAATTCAGGGATCCTCCTCTTGCCTCTGCCTTCTGAATGCTAGGGTTACAGGTGTGTGCCATCACCCCTGGCTCACAGATAAAGGATTTCTAGGGCTTAGGTGCAGAGTTGGGGGTTGCTAGTAATGGGAAGGAGGTGGGTGTGGTTGTAGAGGACAACAGGTGAGACCTTGTTCTCGTGGACACATTCTGTATCTTCTCCATCTCAGGGTCGGTGTCCTATTGGTGACACTGAGCTGTAGTTTTAGATGATGTTGCTACTGGGAGAAGTTAGGTAAAGGGAACATAGGATCTCTGTGTTATTTCTTCAGAACGTGGGTGAATCCGAACTTATCTCCAAATACAAAATTTAAGTAGGAAAAAAGACAAACTAAAGCTACAAGTCTTTATTAAGCATTTAGGTTCAGCTTGTGAGTCTTACAAATTTTATACATACTTGTAAGGAGGATTTTGGAATTTGGTTAAATTCCCCTAAACCTTTTAAGACACATTTTAAAATTTGATATATTCATTTTCATTTTTAAAGAATTATGTGAGTGATTATCAAAAACCCTTTGGATATTTAAATAAGTCAAATAAAGAGACTTCAAGTGTGGGTAACCTTATGTTCTCTTAAAATTTCCTATAACTTCCTCACATTTAATAAGAGTTTCTTACACCTTTCAACTTAAATCTAAACCAAAATCCCATTTGTACCTTTAAAATTAAAACACAAGATTAACCTGTTAATTGTTGTCTCATACATAATGCAATTAAATACCAGATAAATGCAGATATTCATACATTTAACACATTATTATTATCTGTTTGTCTTTTTGAGACAGGGTCTTGCTATGCAGTTCAGGCTAGCCTTGAACTTACTTTGTAGCTGAGGCTGGTCTCAAATTTGCAATGATCCTCCTGCCTCAGCCTCCCAAGTGCTGGGGTTACAGGTGTGCACCACTACGCCTATCAACATTAATTGACTTCATCACCTCAGAACTTATTACTAAAATTTCCCAGGATTAAGGCTCTTGATCCATTAAAGAAATAGTATTAATTATTTTCCCCAAATGCACTGGGCTGCATCTGGCGCTGCGATTTTGGTGGACGCTGAGAACAGAGCTTCTGCCTCTGGGTAGCATTGCCCATGCTGGTGCGGGCCAGGCTGGGGGAATCAGGGACTCTGCACCTGTGCTCCAGCACCAGCACGCCTGTCCGGCAGAGCCATAGCTCATGCAGGAATTAAGAGGCAGCAGAGTGAAATTTTGCCTGGCTCCTGTGCCTCCTGCTGGGGCTGTGGTCCCAATTCTTAGACTGTTACAAACTGTGTCCAGCGCTGGAGATGGGGTAGGCGCTATTTATTCCAAACATTTGAAGGCATAATAACTTCTTGTTTAATCTCATGACAACCCTGTGAAGTAGTTGTGATGATTATTTCCACTTTACAGATTGAGGGGCCGAAGGACAGAGTGTTCCTGTGGCCCGTGCAGGTCTCAGAGCTAGGAAGGGGCTGTGCCTTCTTCATTAGTCTTGTTCTACACCCTGCCTTGCCCGATCTTTCCACCAGTTCTGAGGTGGGAGAGCAGGGATTTGGACTCTGGCTTGTGGGCCCTTTTAGACATGATTAAGGGAAGGATGCTAAAGTGTTTGTAATCCTTCATTAATTTAGTTGCTGTCCCCTGCTGTGACAGCAACTGGCAGGGCACAGAAAGTGCGTTCCCAGCTCTTCTGACTGGACAGGTGGGCGTAGGAGGTCTAACATTTCCGTTTGATTCAGCCTTCATGGAGTACTTTGCAGCTGGGCATGGTGGCGTCCCCTGCAATCCCAGGACTTGGCAGGTGGAGGCAGGGGGATTGCTGCCTGTTGAAGACCAGCCTGGGCAACTTGTTGAATCAAGGTTCAGATGCTTACAATTAAAGAGGGGTCTGCCTTGGCCCTCTGCCCTCTCTGCTTCCCTGTCCATCTGCACAGTCACTGCTTTCGCCTGGGCTGAGAGTGGGGCCTGGAGCTCTTGTGGGTTTTGTCCTGTGTCCAGTGTCACAGCCTCCATCCACTAGGTGGGTGGGGCAGTGCCTGGAACCTCTTTCCTTGCATTCCCTGGGAACTGCCCCCAGGCCTGGCCACACCTCACTCTCCTTGTGGTCTCCTCTCTGTCCCCAGCAGTGCCCTCCAAGCTCACTTCATCGGTGACAAGCCAGCTGCAGAATCCACAAGAAGGGCGCCTACGGGAAAAGCTGCCCCCAGGAAGGATGCCTGCCAAGCCCCAGCTCATGAGGGTATGAGGGGCATCTTCCCTCAGGTCCGGCCCCGGGCAGGGCCAGGGCCAGGGCCAGGGCTGCAGAAAATGTGCTCTGAGCAGCTGGTGTTCACCAGGCTCATTTCCTCCTCACAGAAACCCCACGGGCACACTACATCCTCCTGGTTCACAGAGGGGAAACTGAGGTGCAGGGAGAGAAATAACCTGCATTAAGGCACACAGCCAAAAATGACAGCCCGGACACCAAGCCCGTTAAACAAAGCTGTTGCTGTTGTGTTTAGTCTCAGGAAAAGTCAGAATGACATTTTGTTATGCAGCATTCGGAATGCAGCCTAGTGGCTTATTGTAAATTTTCCGGTCTATTGATCCTTGGGGAACGCAGCGCATGCTGACACAGGGTGTGGACACCCCCCATCATGTTTTCCATCAGCTGAGGCCACTGTGCCTACTTTCCTTTCATCATGCATTTTATGGATTCTATAGATACTAAATGTTACAAATACTATAAAATACTACAGAACGCTTCTTCAAGAAAGTTGTTTTTATGAGCGGGGGTGCATTGAGATAGGGTCTCACCATGTACCCCAGGCTGGCCTTGAACTCATGGTGATCCTCCTCCCTCAGCCTCCCAAGTGCTGGGATAACAGGTGTGTGCCACCATGCCTGGCAAGAAAGTTTGTGATAGACTATAAAACAAAAGAAACAGTATTTGCTTTGAAATCACTTTTTCTACATTAGCCTTCAATTTTGTAAAATTATTTTTCAGGGCCTCAGCATTCTTAAGAAGAAGATTTTAGTTTCTGATGTAACTTTTATCCCAACTTAGAAGGGTTTATATGTTTTTGTTTGATACAAAGCATGAACTTGGACAGTTGAAATATAAACCTGCGCTCTTAGCCAGTTCTTAATAGTGTCTCTTGTAATCGTTCACTCATCCATTCATTTAATAAACAGGTATTTATTGAGCACCTGCTGTGTGTCAGGCCCTGTTGCGAGTGTGGGGATTCACCAGTGGTCTCTGACCTCAGGGAGCTCACATTCTACTGGAGGAGACAGAGGGCAGTGTAGACAAGCGTGTGGCTGGTGATGGTATGAGTTGTAGGGAGGCGGGAGAATGAGCCTCAGGCCAGAGAGGCACCGAGCAGGGGCGGCAGTGACCACTGCTGATAGCGTGGTCGGGGAAGGGCATTAAGGTGCTGACCTTTGGGACCCGAAGGCCTTGAGGAAACAGTCGTGTGGACACCTGGGGGAAGAGAGCTTCAGGCCTAGCGAGCAAGTGCAGAGGCCTTGGGGTGGCTGGAGTGTGGATGATGATGAGTCTGGTGTGCAGCCCTGGAGGCCAGGGCCCGGCCTTGCCTGGCGTTTTTATGCTGAGTGAGCTGGGAAGACTCAGACTCTGGAGATAATTATTTTCTTCTTTCTTGTAGTGTTGTAGATTGGACAGAGGTGTATTCTACCTCTGAGCTACATCCTTAGCCCTTTAAAAAATAATAATTATTTTGGGGGATTGAACACAGAACTTGCACAGGATGAGCTATATCCACCCCCTTTTTAAAAAAGTTTTGAGACAGCGTCACTGTAAGTCCCTAGGTTGACCGGGCTAGGCTTGAACTTACAACCCTCCTGCTCCAGCCTCCCAAAGTGCTGGGATTACGGTGTGTATTACTATGCCTGGCTTCGCTCTGAATTCTTTGAGAGTGCCTAGTATGTGCCGGACACTGTATGAGTACTGGGGGTACGGACATGAACAAGACACTCAGAGTTTGTGTAGTTATGGGGCTTAGCAGAAGACACATCCTAAATAAATTTTTAAAAGCATATGTCTGTAATCTGAGCACTCTAACAGGCTGAGGCAGGAATATGGCAAGCTTGAACCTGGCCTGGGCAACTTAGTAACTTAGCAAGACCCTGTCTTAAAATTAAAAAATAGAAAAGGTCTGGGATGTAGCTTGGTGTGGAGGCTATAGGTTCAATCCCAAGTACCTCAAAACAAGACATTTCCCTAAAACCCCTACAGAATAGTTTCCCATTAATTTATCCATCCCCTACTCATGGAGCTCCAGGCACTGCGCTATGTGCTGGCCATCTGGGTGTGACAGAGCAGAGACAGCCCAACCCTCCTGGCTGTGATACACTAGTAGAAGGAGACAAACAAGAAGGCAATGGGAAAATGTCTGGTTTGTTAGGTGACAGTCCTAGGAGAGATACCAGCTGGGAAACGTGGAGACAGAATCATAAGCTGTAGTTGCAGATTGAGGTGTGCTGCAGGGCTGCACCTTAGTTCTGGTGGTCAGAGGAACCCATTGCTGAGCAGAGGTCATTACATGCTGCTGTTGGAGACTCGGCCAGGAGTGGGGCATGGGCTGACAGTGCAGGTTGCTGGTGCCAGCCTCTGTGCGGCAGCTGTGGGCCCAGCTCTGAAGGGGGGTGTTCTCCACAAACTGTTGTTGGAGGTGGGGTGGCCAGAGAGTGGAGTGGCTAGGAGCACAGACCCCAAGGACCATGGCCCTGCTGTGCGTGACCGTGATCTATTCCTGCCGCTGATGCTGGGGTCCCACTGTCGTAAGTGCCTGGAGCTCACAGTTGCCCTCCTCGCAGAGGCCACGCAGAGGTAAGGGCACAGTGCTTGACGAAGCAGTCAGCACCCAGTACTTAGCACAACTGTGTGTTTGTGGAAGGTCAGGAATGCAGAAGCTGAGGGCTGGGAAAGTGTGGATTCTAGCAAAGGACAGAAATGAGGAAGAGCAGAAAGAATTAAGAGAACCAGTGGGCCAGGGGCGGAGGGCTAGTGCCAGAGAGACTTGTGTGCTTTTATTTGCCGAGTGCATAGTGAGTGGCTGGGCACTGCCATTAAGTGGCTTGGTTGTGAACTTTATCTTGTTCATTTTTGGCAGCAGCCCTCTGGAGCACATATAGGTTATTGGCAGCATGTATATGATGGGGCTCTGGGAGGGTCATGACCTTTTTCAGATTTCCTTAGAGGGTAAGTGGTAAACTGGGATTTGAAGCAAAGTGTATGTAGGCCTGATGTCCAAGTCATAGTCGCTGCCTGGTTCAGCCACGCCTTGCAGTTTTAAGCCTATTGAATTCTTGTCTTAGTGTATGGAAAGATGGATGCTGGGACTCAGAAGTCTGGCCCCAGTTCCAGCACCGTCCCTTGGCTGTGTGACACTGAACAATCACACAAGCTCACTGAGCCTCCATTTACCAGCAAAGTAGGGTTTGTGAGCATAGGGTGGTTGGAGGATGAACTGATGCCATGTATCACCTGCACAGCGCCTGCCCTAGCAGGTAGTAGGCCCCAACAGTGGTCATTGCTGTTACTATTATTGTCTGTTTTCTTACCTGTTGGACGTAACCTTGGACAAGTCACTTACCCATCATTGTTCCACAAGGACCTTTCCTGATGGGACAGGAAATGGTGGCTGTTACCACCTGTTAGGCTTCCCTGCTTCTCTTCCAGACCTGACCTGTCCCCTGTCACTTTCTGATTCGTCTGGGGCGTTTGTTACTATCATTATATCATGACCATTACTGTCATCCTAATAGAATATTTCATGGATTATCGGGAGCCATTGACCATACTTGTAACTTTATTTTCTACTAATATTTGTAAGTTAAATGGTGATGTGCCACCAACACATCACCAAGTGAACAACACCTTCCCACCTAGGAGACATGAAACTCTGGGAAGATGTGCATTTCCAAGGGGATACAAGGGTCCCTGAGTGACCTGAGTTTTAGGCACCCTATGCACAGACAGTGGGGAATCCTATATTCACGTGGCGCGCGTTGACTGGGAGGCTACATGGGGTGCAGGTAGTGAGAGGGAAGGTCCCCAGGTTCTGCCATCCCTGGCCCCAGTGCGGCAACCCCTCACTTTCCTGTCCTTGGCCACAGATGATGCTCCGGAACCAGCGGAACTTGCTCCAGGATATCTGCAAACATGAGCGCTTCCTCACTGAGCAGAATGAGAAGGTGGTCAGGACCATCCTGGACACAGAGGCCAGCACAGCACTGCAAGTGCGGGCCATGCTGCAGCAGGAGGACATTGCAGCGGTGAGCCCTGCCCTGTGCCTTCTCAGTTCCCAGCCCTCTTCCCATTGTGACCCCATGTGAGCTCTGGCCACCTGCCTGGTCTTGGAGTTAGGTCCAAGTGGGGCTGTGTAAAGTGGGGCACACTAGCGCTCCCCTCAAAGGGAAGTTGCAGCCATCACCCATAGTACCAGTATTAGAGGAAGTAGCTGCCGCTGTTCTGGCCATGGCTGCTATGCTCCCAGCCATTGCTGTTGCAGCAGGTGCTTGCATAGTGTAATACTAAGTGCTTTACATCGGTTCACATGGCCTTTACAACAACTCTGTGAGGGGTGCTGTTACTATCCCACCTTACGTATAAAGTAATGAAAAGGCAGAAAGGATAAGTGACTTGCTTAGAGTCATTCAACTAGCAAGGATCAGAGCTGGCATTTGAACCCAGGCAGCCTGACACCAGGATCTGTGCACTTCGTGCTCTGAGCATGCACAGCCGGGGGTGACACTTCAGGTCTGGAGTGAGAATGACTTTGCAGAGCCCGGGGAGCTCCTCTGCCACCCCGGGGGGATGTGGTGACATTGGTGACAAGGCAGGAGGTTCCTAGGGGGCCCAGGGGCTGGGGCTGGAGAAGAGACAGGGAAATGGCTGAGTGAAGTGATTTCTCTGTTGGCAGTCTGCCCAGGGAGGAGGGGGCTAGCGCTCACCGAGTCTGAGGGGCACAGAGGAGACTGAGGCTCCTCGGGCATGTATTAGTTGCTATATCCTTCACTCAGTCCTGGTGGAGCTTGATGAGGAAGTGCTCAGGCTGCTTTATATGTCATAGACCGGGCAGCTTCAACAGTGGAAACTGATTCCTCGTAGTTCTGGAGGCTGGGGGTCCAAGATCGTAGGCCAGCAGTTAGGTTGTGGTGCAGCCTCTCTTCCGGCCTGCCTGTGGCTGGGTTTCTGTGACTTCTAGGCCTTTCCTCTGTGCAGGGGGTGAGCACTGGTGTCTGTTCTCATGAGGTTGTCAGAGGTCCCACCTCTATGCTCATCCTTGGTCGCCTGCCTTAAGGCCCTGTCCCCAAATGCAGTCCCATCGAGGGACCAGGACTTCAACATAGGAATTTTAGCAGGGTTCAAGGCCAAGAACATACATCCCAAGAAAGTAACAGAACATTCTCCAAATGTTCCTGTTGGTCCATTTATCCTTTGTTGTTCTTATCTTTGATGTCCCCTGTGAACCTTCGGGAACAGCAATTGTGAGACACATAATCCACATCAAACTCTTTTTCTGGGGGGCCACAGGCAGTTAGAAAGCCTTGTGTATGTTCTGTGCTGGAAGTGGAGGACTTGGGGAGCCCAGAGGGGACCCCTAATCTAGACATGTGAGCACCAGGAAGTCTTCCTTGGGAAAGCGATATTTGGGCTTAGATCTGCAGAGAAGGTGTTAAACTGGCAGAGGGAACAGGTGCCCAGAGCCTGGGTGAGAGACAGTGTAGCTGGCTCGAGGATCCACATGATGCTGTTGGGGGCTGGATAGTAGGGTGTGAGGAAGGGATCAGGGAGGGAGGGGCAACTCGGGTCAGATTATGGAGGGCCTTTGTTGGGGCAAGCGTAGGGAGGGAGTGACTGTTCTCTAGCCTCTGGCCAGGTTGCAGGTCCTGGGAGTAGGATTGGCACTGGGCACTCCTCTGAGGAAGTTGTGAGTTGCCACAGCTGGCTGGGAGCCTGAGGGCCAGCAGAGGCTGGGGTGAGCTGAGTCCACTACTCCTGCAGAACATGATGGACATCTTGGAGTACTCAAACAACAAGCTACAGAGGGCGAAGTCTGAGCTTCAGGAGTGGACGGAGAAGGAGGAATGCAAGAGGAACAGTAAGAAGCCTAGGGGCGGGCTTCTGGGCCCTCAGCCCTCACCTTTGGGGAGGACAGCTGCGGGGCACTCACCTGCACCTCCTTTCGGAGCCCATCAGCCCCTCTTCTCCCCGCTTGGCAGATGGAATTACTGAGACACAGAGGTCAGAGCTTAAGTTTTCAGCACTTAGCACATCCCAGGCTCCAGGTGTCTACATTTTCTTGGCCCGTGTGTACTCAGTCGTCATAGCCACCAGTGGTGCAGGGACTCTTTTCCCATTTCACAGGTGAGGAGAAGGACGCTAAGGGAGGTGGAGGAGCCTGGTGAAGGTTCTACAGCTTGGAGCCAGAATCCAGTCCTAACCTGGCTCTGTTCCCTGTCAAGGTGCCTCTGGGAGTGACCTTGGTCTGCTGGCTTTCGTCTTGCAGGGCTTGTGGCTTCCTCCTCCTGAGCAGATGAGATGCTTTCTGGGGCAGGATGTGTGACAGACAGGCTCTGACATGGGGGACCCCTCCATGCAGAAAGACAGGGTAGACTGTGTCTCAATCCTGCCAAGTGTCATGTCTTGGGAGCCAGTGTTACCCCCTCCCCAGTCTCATTGGCCTAAAGATACGGGACCAGTTTTATCTCTCTTTCCTGTTCCTGCACTGCCTCACCTCCTGTAGGCCTAGGACTCTGTCTAGGGGCTAACTTTTCACTTCCTCACAGCCTTTTATGAGCTCAACTCAGCTCAGACCCCACTCCATTGACTAAAGAGGGCCCAGTCTCCAGGGAGTGGCCTCTGAGGGGAAGCCCTGCTCCTGTTCCTCCAGCCCCCTCTCCCTGACTCTTCCCAGGCCTGGAGCAGCAGGCAGAGCAGCTGAACACCAGAATCAAGAACACCCAGGAGTTGGTGAGCTTCCTGAGCACGTACATGGACCATGAATACCCCATCAGGTCAGTGCAGATTGGCAGCCTTGTGCGCCAGCTGCAGCAGGTAAAGGACAACCAGCAGGTAGGGGTGCTTTGCCACTGCCCTGGAGCACATGGGAGGTGAAGCGAGTGGCTCACCCCTTCCACTGGCCCCCAGGAGGAGCTGGATAACCTCGGTGAGATGTGCAGAATGGTGCTGAAGTTTCTGTCCAACACAAAGCAGGAGAAAAAGAGAAAAGTTTGGAGGTCTTTGGTGGTGGTGAGTCACCAGCTGTTGTTATGGGTCTCCAGCGCTGCCCCGGTCCTGATTTCCTTATTCTCTGCCTCTTGTCCCCTGGACTGCTCCTGCCCTGTATCTGCCATGTGCTGTTGCTCAGGAAGAGGCACCAAGGGGACAGACCTCTCCTTTGTCCACAGAAAACCCAGCAGCCTTGTGACAAGATCCTTCAACGGATGATCCAGAACAGCCAATACCAGCAGAAATGCATGGTCAAGTGCAGAGACGTGAGTGGACGGGAAGGCTATGGTTCCTCGGAGGGAGCAGGAGGGTGGGCAACTCCCAGGCTGTGGGAGACAGGCTCCTCCTTGCCAGTGCTTCCCGTCACTCAGCACTGGTCTGGGAAGAGGGTTCGTGCTGGTCAAGGCCTTGCCTCAGTGGACGCAGTCACTGGCTGTGTGCCGTTGCCAGTGTCTTCAGGCTTCCCTGGCTCAGCCATCGGGTGCCCCTCAGTTGTCACCCCTCATCTCCGTATGCCGTATGCCGTCAGTGCTAATGAGCTTCGGCCTCACCACCCCCACACAGGTTTCCATCATCTCACACCTTTGGGAGTTCTCAGCGAGCGCCCTTCCCCAGCCAGCTGCCACTTATCCTCAAGGCAGGCAATGCGATTCTCTTCCCCATGGCCCTCACTCTCCCCAGCACTATGGAGTGTGGCAGTAACTTGGGAGCCCACCCATCCTGCACCAGGAGGCCCCCTCTGCAGAGCCCAGCCTGTCCCTGTGACGAGACCACGTCATTGCCCCAGAGACTCCTGCACCTTGTGTGTTTCACTGTCTTCCCTTCCACTGGGGCCGCTTTGCATCTCACTCCCCCCCCCCCCATGGTGCTTTCTCTTCAGCTGATCGACCAATCGAAGGGGGAAATGCCCACATTAAGGGCTGACGTGGAAGAGCTCCAGGCCCAGGTCCGGGATCTGCGGGAGGTCATTTTTGAGGATGTTCTGCTTCGGAGACCCAAGTACGTGCTCTCTGTGCAACTATGTCTTAAACTGTGCTCCCAGGGAAAGCAGCCTGGTGTGGCTGGCAGAGCCTGGTGCAGGGAGGGAGGAGGTTTGCGTGTCCACCCCAGCTCTATCACTGGCCACGGGCAGATGTGACCTTCCCATCCCTGGGCTTCATTTTCCCATCAGGACCTAGCAGGCTGGTTTAAATCACCTCTAAGGAACCTCTGGTCCTCAGATTCCCTGTATCAGCTGGGTGGGCTGTTGAGAAGGCAGAAGTGAGCAGGGTGATTGGTTTCAAGGAAGAGTCATGGCCTAGAAGATACAGAGTTCTGTGCCCCAAGGGAAGAACTTTCCTTCTGAAATCATTTGTCAGCTGGGTGTATGGCTGCATGACTGTAATCACAGCACTCAGGAGGTTGAGGCAGGAGTATGGTGAGTTTGAGTTTAGGCAGAGCTACACAGCAAGTTCAAGGCTGACCTGGATTACCTTGAGTCAGCCTCTCTTCTCCCCAACAAAAAAAAAACTTGACAAGATCTCAAACCGGTTCTTTGCCTGCCCTTTCTTGGAGCAGGCCCTGCGTGGCTGGACTGGGAGTCACCAGGCTAGGCCTCTGCATGAGGCCCTGGAGATTCCTGAGTGACAGAGCTTGGCACTTGCAAATTATTTATTTTCTTCTGTATCTTTATGTCTGCCTCCTCCCATCCCTTCCTTTTCTTCTGACTCCTCCTCTTCTCTCCTTTCTTAAAAAGTAATACTGTTCAGTAATGAAGTGCCGGGGACCATGTGAAGGACAGCAAACCTGCCCCTGACACCAGGGAACCAAGGTGTGAACTAGACCTTAGTGGGCAATAAGGCACAAGTGTTAAGTTGGGACTCAGCCAAGAGCCGCTGAGGAGGGACCTGTAGTGCTGGAGAGAGTGTCCCAGGGCAGCATGAACAGGGTCATCCAGAAGGTTTCCCTGAGCATGTGGCATGGGGCTCCCCAGGCAAAGGGGCTGGAGAGAAGCGAAGGGCGAGCGATGCCGGAGGGCAGGTGGGCCCCTGGGATATTGGAAGTCAGCATCCACTGCCTCCACCTGAGCTCTGCACACGTTGGACTAAGACTGAAAGAGGCGAACCCAGGGTGGGCTAGATCATCGCTCCTACTCTGCTGGAGCTCACTTGAGACAGTGTGGCGTATGTCCACAGACATATGGCTTCCTAATACTAAACCCGGAGTGAGGCAGACTGAGCCACCCAGCCGTGGTGGATCTGACATCTGGCCCTGGGAGCAGAGGCGAGTGTGGTCCTTGTGAGGGGCTTCTGGCTGAGACAGGAGACTGGGCCTCTGAGGCCCCTCTTCTCCAGACTCCCCATTCAGGGAGTGCACCTCTTTGCAGCAGCAGAGAGTAGAGGGGGCAGAGAGGCCAGGAGCAGCAGCCTCACCGATGCCCTTGTGTGAGGAAGGGAGTCCCAGGCACAGGAAGCAGCTTTCTGTGTCAAAGTGGGAAGGGCCCTGCTGCTGGGCAGAGCCGCTCCAGCTAGAGCATGCAGAGCGGTCATGGAGAGACTGCGCTGAATGTGTTGAGTAGCAGATTCCAAACCGGCAGTATGCAGGAGGCTCATGGTGCTCTCTCCTGATGTGTCCTTGGGTGCTGCTGCTGCTCTGTGGGCCACATGCTGAGCAGTGAGGTGAGGCTGGGCAGGAACTCTGAGTGATGGGGGAGGGGTGGGCAGAAAGGAGCCGGCGGCTCAGCCCCTGGGGCCTCTGGGCAGTGTGAAAGCCGTGGTTTTGTACTTTGCCCCAAAGCAAAGGATTTGAAGCTGAGTGGTGCCATGGTCAGGTTTGTACCCAAAAAATCATGTTCTTGGAGATGAGATTGAGTGGAAACAGAGCGGGAGCTTGAAGTCAAGTCAGGTGCGATGGTCCAGAGGAGCCTGGTCCAGTGGGTGGCAGAAGAGATGGGAGGACTAGCTGGGCTGGAGGAATATTCAAGGGCGGAAATCTGTAGGGCTTGGAAATGTTTAGATGAGGGGAGAGAGACGTTGGCTTCAAGGACAGTCTCTCGTTCCCAGCTTCTGGAATGGGGAGATGTGGTACCAAATCCAGAGGTAGGGAAGACGGGCTGGGTGAGGGAGGCATGTGCAGGCACAGCCAAGACTTGACTTGTGTGGCAGAGTGGTTTACATGGGACATCCATGCGCAGCCATCAGACAGGTAAGTGAGGACCTCAAAGGACAGAGATGGACAAGAGACAGAAATATATAGGTGAAACTTAAAGAATTATTATGAAGACTTTCAAAGCCAGGTGTGGTGGTGTACACCTGTAATCCCAGCACTGAGAGTGAGGCAGAAGGACCACCATGAGTTCAAAGCGAGCCTGACCTACATAGTGAGACCCTATTTTAAAAGCAAAGGAAACAAAAAATCAAACAGTGGAGGGAGAATGTAATCCTGTAGCTTCTGGCTTGTCCATGCTGGTCTCTGAGGTGGGTGCTGTGTGACGGACGGAATGCATCTCTCCTGTTCCTTTCCTGGAAAGACTAATGCCCAGCATGTCCTGGACACTGATCACAGGCTAGCACTCGATATAGCCTCATGGGCCCCTCCCACCAGTGGCTGAGCTTGGGATTATCACCCTTACTGGGCAGAAGAGGACACTGAGGCTCACCTGCAGCCTGGCACATAGAGCTGTAACATAGGTGCCCTCTGGAAGCAGGAGGGTCAGAGGAGAAGCAGCTTGCTCAGCACTTGGTGTGAGTTGTGCCAGCTCCCATGAGAGTGAAGAGCGATTGTTCTGAGGGGTCTCGGTCCTCTTTAGGGGAACATCACTCCCACCAAACTAATTTCTCTTTCACTCCTGACATTATTGTCTGCGTGTGCATGTGTGTGCCCACCTGTGTATGCATGCCTAGCTGGTCGCAGGTTTTGGGATGGGCCTTGCAGGAAACACCAGTGTTCTAAAGAGCAGGCTTCCCTGGGAGTGTGCCCCTACCCCTTAGCTCTGGCACCCTCATGGCCCTTTAGCTTCCTCTGCTGCCCCCTTCCAGGTGCACCCCAGACATGGACATCATCCTCAACATCCCTGTGGAGGAGCTGCTCCCCTTCTAGATGGCTGCGCTGTGGCCCTCTGCTCTGCCTGCCGTCTCCCTAGCACGCGGAGCCCTCCTCGATTGACTTCCAAGACCGCATCCATCCAGACCCCGGCCTGCAGTCTCCCGCCTTCCTGTCTACAGCCTTTTTCTTCTCTTTCTCTCCTTTCTTTCCTGTTTGGTGCCTCTCCTTGAGCCAGGGGAGACTTCTGTTAAATCTGTCATTCCTGTTTATGAATAAAGCTGGATTTGCATTTGGTTTGTGCCGGTGCACGGGGTCCCCAGCTAGGCCTGCAGGAGACGTGGCAGGAATGGGCCGTGCCGACTGCATCTGGGGCCAGACCTTCCCCAGAAGAGGTGCTGGGTGTTGCCCCCTCCCAGGTCTCCATGGCTTCCTCCTGCTGCAGGGGAGGTTACACCCAGCTCTGCACTGTAGACCTGCTCTGCCCAGGTGCCCCTCCAGCGAGGATGTTGGCGAGTCTCTTGAAGGGATCGCCCCTGGCCCGAGGTCTCGCACCTTACCTTCAGTACCTGTGTGATGTGCAAAGGCCCAGGCATCTTGGTCCACTTGGAACCATTCTGAAGGGCTGCTCCAGCCCCAGGCACCCCCGGGCGTTGGCTACAGCTGTCTGTGGGCTGTACTGCAGCCCAACTTCTTCCTCCTGCGACCCTGCGCCCATCTCCCTTCCTCAGCAGCGCTCCGGGGGCTGCACTCTGCCTCCCTCTCGCCACTGCTTTTTGGGGAGCCAGGCTGCGGCTCTTAAAAGCCTCCCTCTGTCTAGGACCCATTTTGTGTGTTGGGACTGGGTTAGAGAGAACAGAACACCCAACTCAAATTGACCTAAATAACCAGAGACTCAGGTGAGAGTCCAGGTGATGCTTTACCAAAAACTATGCAATGTCAACAGGGTCAGCACTGCTTTGGTCCCAGTATGCCAGCGTCTTCTGGGCTTGTGTGTGCCATGCTGGGAGGAGACTGGCCCTGTTCCACACTTCTCAGCCAAAATCTGAATCCTCTGTGACTGGCTCTGCTTAGAGCACATGCCCACCTGGAGCCAGCCCTGAGGGGGAGAATGCCTACTGGTTCCGTCCAGGTCATGGGCTGTACCTTGCAGCTGAGGAGGGAGGCACGTGGCAAGCCACCAGGCCTTCTCCGGGACTGTTTGAATCTCCAAACAGATTGGCTGTAGTGGATGCAAGAGCAAATACTTACTCTGCTTTGCATCAGCTCATTAAGTCTTCACAAGAACATCCTGATGAGGTAAGCATTGCTATCATTTTGTAGATGAAGAAAGGAAAACATGAAGAGGTGATTTTCTCAAAGTCCCCAGCTTAGAAATGTAGAGCAGTTTGATTTAAGTGTGACACTGCTGAGAGCTCTGCTGAGGAGCAGAGGATCTCAAACATCAGCTTCCCTGATCTATGGCCTGAAAGTTTGTGCCTCCAAAATTTATGTTGAAACTGAGCAGCCAGTGTAACGTATTAAGAGGTGGCCTTTTGGGAAGTGATGAAGTCACGAGGCTCTGCCCTCACCCTGGGACTAGTGCTCTTACAGGCTCGAGGGAGTGAGTTTGTCCCTTTTGCCCTTTATAACTATTTTCCTTTTCTTTCTTTCCTTCCTTCCCTCCTTCCTTCTTTCCTCTCTCTCTCTTTCTTCTTTCTTTTTCTCCTGGGCACCAGGCATTCATTTTGCAACAGAACCACTGGGATGCTGGCCTGGGGCGCACAGAGCTCCAGATGTGGTAGGATGCGAGATGGCAAGCACAATGATCAGAGCTGGGGTCACAGGCTCCAGGTGGCCCTACTGGGATCCACACTGGTGGTGGGCGGGGAGCTAACTATCTGGGCCCGAGGCCTGGGTGCTGGCCTGCCTCAGCTTACTTGCCCAGGGGCTTTCTGAAGTTCCGGCTGGTGAACTTGGCCTTGCTGCCCAGCTCCTCCTTGATTCTGAGGATCTGGTTGTACTCGGCCAGGCGCATGGATTGGCACGGTGCGCTGGTCTCAATCTACCTGGTGCTGAGCCCCACCATCAGGTCAGTGATGAAGGTGTCCTGTTTCCCTCAGCTGGTGCGGCACCATGACACCCCAGCCATTGGACTGTGCCAGCTTGCATGCCTGCAGGGACTTGGTCACTGAGCCGATCTGGTTGACTTTGAGCAGCAGGCAGCTGCAGGTCTTCTCATTCACCGCCTTGGCAATGCGCTTCGGGTGGGTCACTGTGAGATCGTCACCCACTGTCTGAATGCCAGCACTGGCTGTGAACTTCTGCCAGGTCCCCCAGTCATCTGGTTGAAGGGGTCCTTGATGGATACCACTGGGCAGTCCTTCCTTGATGAAGGACTTGTAGAGATTGCTCAGCTGGTTGGGCAAGATGTATCGGCTGGGTTGTCGGGGCACTTGAAGTCCAGTTTGTACTTGGACCCGAAGAGCTCACAGGCAGCCATGTCCATGCCAGTGACCACCTTGTCCATGTGGCTGGCCTTTCTGACGGCGTTCTTCAGCAACTCCGGGGCTTCCTTATCCTCCAGGATGATGAGCGTGAAACCACCTTCATCGCCCAAGTTGGTGGTGCCCTTGCCGTACTTCTCCTTGTTGACATCCTTCAGGTTGTGGTAGACCTTAGCCTTGAGACTCGTGGCCTCGGTGAGGCTGGCTGCACCCACGGGCAGGATCGTGAACTCCTGCGTGGCCCCCTTGTTGCCAGCATGTGAGCCACCATTGATCATGTTGAAGGCAGGGACTGGCAAGATGATCTCAGTGTTGCCCGCCAGGTCGGCGATGTGGTGGTACAGGGGTTCCAGCCTTGCACACCGTGAGGCACACCCCCAGGATGGCATTTGTCCCGAACTTGGATTTGTTCTCCATCTTGTCCATCTCGATCATCAGCTTGTTGATCTTCTCCTGCTCCACGACATTCAGTTTCTTGCTAACTAGGCTGGTGCAATAGTTTTATTGATGGCCCAACAGCCTTTGACACACCCTTGCCCAGGTAGCAGGTCTTGTCATTGTCACACATCTCTAGGCCCTTGTAGATGCCAGCGGAGACCCCACTGGGCAGAGCAGTTCGGAAGAGACCTTTGAAGGTGTAGAGTCAACTTCAACAATGGGGTTCCTGTGAGTCAAAGATCTCTTGGGAGTGCATCTTGAGATGTTGATTTCTGGCTATCGGATCTTGTCACCCAGGAAGGAAGGGGAGGGTGCTACAGACACAGAGGTGAATGTTAAAGTCTAACAGTTTATTTTCTACAGGGATTTAGGTCTTCTCTACTTTCTCCTTCCATTTCTAAGGGCCACTTGTGATGACTGGAATCCCAGATCATCCAGGACAATCTAACCCTGCGCTGTCGGAGTCAGCTCCATTTGTAGTCTCAATTCCCCTTTGCCATGGAAAATAATACTCAAAGGTTCCCGGATTTAGAACGAGGACATCTTTAGGGGCGCTTTCTGCCTACCAAACAAGTCATAGCTCACCTCAAAAGAAGCCCCTGGTCCTCCACACCAATAGATTCTTCCACTCAGGCCCTGCCAGCGTTCTGGCAACATTGGAAGGGGTCGTCAGGGCCTACGTTTGCTTGTGCCTTAGTCCTCGAGCCACGTCTGGGACACACTTCCTTCTTCTCTTACTCTGCACAACTCAAGTCCCCACCGTGGTAGAGGCCGGAGCTCACCTCAAATGAATCATAACCTGACCGGCTTCTGCAGGGAGTCGTCTCCTGGCCGCGCGCCTCCCACACTCCCCCTTGTGGACAGACTTGGAGCTTCCAGCTCTTCTGTTTTGCCCACCCTCCTTTGCTAAGCAGCTGGTGGAAATGTGGGGTTTTTGTTGTTTTTGTCTTTTGGAAGTGTGTTTTAGTTAGGTAACAGGATAGGCTATAGAGAAGTAAAGAATGAATTGGGGGTGGGGGAGCGGTGAATTAATTTCTGCAACAGGCTAAGGATTGGGAAATACTTCTGTCATCGCTGAATACCTTTTATTTCATTTTATTGCTTTTGTTCCTTGGCTACAGCCTCCAGTACACTTTGACCATTGAGCTGCAAGGTGGCAGGTGGGCATGACACCTTTGTATATCTCTAGATGGGAAATGGGAAGCGGTGGCAGCCTCAGTGTCTGGAGACGTAACAGCTGTGCAGTGATCTGGGTGACTTGCACAGGAATGTCTTGAAGGTCCCTGGGCGCAAAGGGCAGAGAGGGAAACAGCAGTGGATGCAGGGGCTGACCATATCCAGGACTTGCATGAGCTTTCCTGTTGCTGGGACACAGTGTGTGATGCCCTCAATTTAATGGAGAAGAGGTTTAATGTGGCTCATGTTTCAGGGGATTCCGTTCATTGCCTGTGTCTCCAAACCAGAAACATCATGGTAGAAGCATGTGATGCAGCAAAGTTGCTCATTTCATGGAGGCCGAAAGCAGAGCAGGGAACAGTCTCAGAGAGGAAGTGGGGAGGGAGGATATATTTAGTACTCAAGGCCGCACCTCTATAACTCGCAAGAATGCACTTTACTCATCTACCAGGTATGTCTTAATTTGATGAAGTTGACATATCGCGATTAACAGTCGCAACTTTTAACGGCACAGACAGATCATCAGGATGTCTCTAGAGCATTTAAGAAGATGCAAAGGTTCCTCAAGTGGCGAATTTAGTATAATCATGATTATGGGCGGGCACGCTCAGATGAACAGGCATTATTTTTTATTTTTATTCTTAATTTATTTATTTTTATTTTTTGAGACAAGGTCTTGTCATGTAGTTCAGGTTGAACTCACTATGGAGCCCAGACTGGCCTTGAACTCACTGTGATCCTCTTACCTCAGCCTTCTGAGTGCTGGGATTACAGGCATGTACTACCACTCCCGGTTTATTTTTGCTTTTTAGTGGGAGTGTTTGAAATGTGTATCCTGGGGCTTAATGATTGGGGCTGATATTGGGTGAGTGGAAGTCCTAAAAGGTCCCCTGTCTTCATCTCTGTGTATCTTGCGAAGTAAAGCGTGCCCTCTGTTTGACTGTTGTGCCTGGGACCCCAAGTGGAACTGTCAGGATTCTGGTAAAGCCCAGCGTGGCTTCTAACAAAGCCAAAGAACAGCGTGGACCATGGCGAGGGTGTACCGCCTATGGCCGGAAGATGGCGGTAGAGGTCGATAAAACTCAACTGGCCAAGGACTTTACCCGCGGGCTCCTGGGTGAAAGCACCCTAAGTTCGTAAATCGGCAGCACAGCATTTGATTACAGAGTTCACAAGTGGAGAGGACCATTCCAGCCATGTGTGGCGAGACAAAGGCCTTTGCTGTGCGCTCATAGCTGTTGCCTGTTCCAACAGGCAAGAGGGCCCAGGGCTCAGGCGCCCCGCTCCCGTCGCGCCGCACCAGTCCTCTCCCTCAGCCCAGCTCCTCCTCGGGCCTGGGCTGCGCGCTCTCCGGGTACGCCCTGCTGCTCTCTCCAACCTGTTGCTCCCCTCCCGCCTCGCTGTGCACCCCTGAATGTTTCCTTAACAGCTGCGGCTACTGTCTGATATCGCGCATGCGTTTAACTCTTTTCTGAGTTACTTAGAAGTAACAGCTTGCTGAAGTACTTCGCAGGGCGATTACTGATTCTACAATTCAAGAAAATGAATGGATGGATAAAGGGTGCCAAAAGATGAAAAGCTGTGTGTTGTAACACGAGCGCGAGGGCGGGCGGTCCACGTCTCCTTCACGCAGTTCCTGGAGTCGGGACTCCTGGCGCGCGGAGAGCAGCTCCAAGCTCGCTGAGGCCGCCGGGGTGGTGGCAGTGGCGCCTAGGATCCCAGCTCTCCGGGAAGCTGAGGCAGGTTTGAGCCCTTTCTGGGCTATTTAGCAACTTATTGAGAATCCATCTCAAAATTAAAGATGGAAAAAGGACTAAGGATATATTTCAGTGTAAGAGCCCTGAGTTCAGTCCCCAGTGCCCTTCTCCCCTCCCAGCACACACACCCACACACACCCCCCAAACCAAACCTCCCCCCACCCTCGTAACAAGCCAATCACAACAAAAACCTGAATCACTGAATGAATGAGCAGATTCTTTTATAAGCCGGTAACATTCAGTACCAGATTCATTTCCTCCAATATTTTCTTATGAACAACTTAAACAGCAAAGTTGAAAGAATTTTACTGCGGATTCTTCACCACTTGGATTCTCGCCCTACCGTGTTGCAACACACAGCTCTCCATCTTTTGGCCCCCTTTCTCCATTCATTCATTCTCCTGAATTGTAGAATCAGTACTTGCCCTGCTAAGTACTTCAGCGAGTTGTTACTCACTAGAGTTCAGTATTTTTAATCTTTTGAGATGAATTTGCATAAAACGAAATATACAAATCTAAGCCTATGTGTATCTGACTTTGACAAATGTATACATCTGTGCCAAACTTCTATCAAACACTTCATCAAAGAAGATATGGGTCGGGCTGGGGATATAGCTCAGTGGAATAAGCACTTGCCTAGTAAGTGCAG
>PVLD010026086.1:0-16082 GCA_004027595.1 Dinomys branickii | reverse complement strand
TGTTGGTGATTTGTTTTATTGTGCAAAAGCTTTGTAATGAAATCCCAGTTGTTAATTCTTTGTAATATTTCCCATGTGATCCAGGTTTTGTTCATGAATTCTTTGCCTATACCTATGTCTTAAAGAGTTCTACCTATTTTCACTTCCAGCAGATTTAGTGTTTCTGTTTTAATATTTATATATTTCATCCATTTTGATTTTGGTGGTAGACATAGGTCTAGTTTTAGTCTTTAGCCCCCAGAAATCCAGTTTTCCAGCATCACTTATTAAAGAAGCTCTCTTTCTTCCAGTGACTATGTTTTGCCCCTTTGGCAAAGATGAGATTGCTGAATGCGTTTGGAGTTGTTTCTGCATCTTGTAATGTGTTCCATTCATCCTTGAGTCTGTTTTTTCTTTTCCAGTACCATACTGTTTTTAGTCACAGTAGCACTATAGTATAGGTCAAATCAGGGATAGTGATGCCCCCTGCCTTGTCTTTGTGATCAGAATTGTTTTTGCTGTTCTAGTTTTCCTCTTGTTCCAGATGAATTTTAGGAATATTTTCTCTAGTTTTGTGAGGTATGCTAATGGTATTTTGATTGGGATTGCAATGAATCTGTATGACAATTTTAGGAGTATGGTCATTTTCACTATGTTGGTTCTGTTTATTATCACCACTCCTATTCAATATAGTTCTGGAAAAAATTAGGCAGAACAATTAGACAAGAGAAATGGATAAAAGGAATAAAGATAGAAAAGGAAGAAGTTAAATTATCATTATTTTCAGATGACACAATGAAGACCCCGAAAACTTCACCAAAAGACTTCTAGATTTAATAACCAAATTCAGTATCATATCTGGTTACAAAGCCAATGCTCAAAAATCAATACCATTCCTGTACAGAAATAACAAACTCACTGACAGAGAAATTAGGGAACTACCACCTTTCATGGTAGCATCCAAAAAATGAAATACTTAGGACTCAATCTAATAAAGGAAGTAAAAGTTCTTTACATTGAGAATTACAATACTCTGAAATAGGACATCAAAAAGGATGCCAGAAAATGGAAAGCTATCTCTTGCTCTTGGGTAGGTAAAATTACTTTCTTTCCTGGTTTGTTCTAGACAGTTTCAGCCTATCCCAGTTGCTCCAGTGTCATTATTAGAGCATCTCATTCCCTCTCAGAAGATCCTGCTTGGATTGCATTCTGCTTCTGGGACTCTGGCTAATGTATCACTTTAGGGAGGGTTTAGAGTTGCACTTAAACCATACTGAGCCCTTAACTAATTGGCTTTCCTGGTTGTTCAGAGGAGGACATCAAATTAGTGATAGACACAATAAAAGAAACTAAAGCTCCTCTGCACTTATAGGTTGTAGTGCAAATGATTGCTCAAATCATTTTGCTCAATTGTCATTCCTGGGTCACAGGGTACTGCCTTATAAATCTTTGTCAACTCTGCTATACCTAATGGCTTGCCTGGCCTAAGGCTCATAAACACAGTATGAATGAACAATAAGAGAATAATCACCATGTTCAATCAGGGTGAAAACTCATTCACACATAGATGTAACCATGGCACTAGTTCTTAAAGGAGTGACATACACTTCACAGACTGGCTGTGTGTGTGTGTGTGTGTGTGTGTTTGGGCATGACATTACAGTCTAAATATGAATTCACTAAGAAATGTCATTTTTGTTATTAGAATGGGTATGTGCCTTTTATATTTTAATTCCTCCTGCTTTTCCTTTCCTCACTACATAAAACCAAAGGCAGGTAGCCAGCCATTGTCTTGCTTGGTTCAAGTCCTTCTCTTTCAGTTCTCTTTGATTTCACAGGCATTCACTGACCATATGCTGTGTGACTGGGCTTTTTACTAACAGGTATCTCCTTGAAGATCTGCCTGCAGATATTGTGGTCCTAGCCATGAGCATTTTTAGGTCCAGTCATTCTTTTCACATCTTCAGTTAGAATTCACTGTCTTTACCTTCTGCCTGACCCCATTATCCTTTACCTGAATAAATAGAAATATCTCAGTAAAGCTCCAATTTGTCCCTAAAGGAAAATAGGGGTCATCATACTCAAAAATTTCACCAAGGTCTATAACAACTTCACAGAAATCCAGCCAGCAAAGTGCAGCCATATCCCTCCTGGGCAATTTTACACTTTCTCTCAGGCAATAGAGTTCATCTGTAATATGGTGAAGCTCAATGGTGAGTGCTGTGATAGGAAGCTTCCTGTGTGCTGAAAACAACACTCACACCCTGCTCACCAGGAGTGTCACTGTGAGTGCTCTTTGATTTTGATTACTACTCTCCTGGGCTGCTTCTCCCTGCTATGTAGGGCTCACCCTCATGTGAAGAGTTTCTATCTGCAAATCTGAGATCCCTGTGGTGTCACCTCTTTGCTATATCAACTTGAACCGATGCTCTCTGCTCTGGATTTTGCCACTAACATTTAAAGACTCTTTAATTTTCTCTGGCCCCAGCCACACACAGCCTTGAGATCTCTCAGAGACCCCTGAATTCTGACTCTAGCCTTTTATGGCTTGCCCAACTTGCTTTTCCTGCATCCTGTTAGGGTAATGAATTTCTAAGCAAAGAAGTATGTCATAATTTTAACATATGGCTGCAAAGTTTTTGTTACTTCTTCTATCAAAAGGTGAAGTTGAATTCCCTTCCCCATAAACATGGGTCAGCCAGAGTGGTTTGCTTTTAGCAAATAAGCCATAAGAAGAGTAGTCCTCTGTGACTATATTATAAAAAAAACCAGGAGATACCATTGGCCTGGCTCTGTCTTTCTGTGGAAGCTCACTCTCGGAACCCAAACACTGTGGTTTGGGTATGGTTTGAATGCATTCCCCAGTTCATGTGCTGGATGCTTGATCCTCAACATGATGTTATTGAGATGTGCTGGAACCTTTAAGAAGCGGAGTGTAGAGAATGGTAATTAAGTCATATTGTCACTACCCTCCAAAATGGATTAATGCAGGTCTTAAAAAATTACTAGTTATCTTGTGAATGGGTTGCTATAGAATAAATTTAGCTCTCTCAGTTTTTTCTTGTTGCTTTCTACATTGCCTTGTGATCTCTTTAGCATGCACTCCCACTACTGACATTCCATTCTCCTGTGAGGCCCTCACCAGAGCAGAGCAGAAACTGACAGCATGACCTTGAGCCTCAAGAACTGTGAGGTAAATGAACCTCTTCTCCTTATAAAATATCCAGATTCAAATATTCTGTTATAGTAACACAAAACAGACTTAGACACCATACCAGACTACAAAGACAAGCCCCACCTGAGGTCCCAGTTGCCAGCCAGCATTAACTACCAGACAAATAAACAAGGACATTTTCATGATGACTCAATTTAGGATTCTCTTGAAAGGAAATTAGCTAATCCAAGTGACTTCTAAACCTGTGAAGAATGATATTAATAAATGGTTGTTGCTGTTTTAATGCCACTGTGTTTAGGGTTAGTTTTAAAGCAGCTATAGCTAACCATAAAGAGAGAAAAGAAGAACTTGGAAAAAGTTCCCAGAGAGCCAGAGGGTGATTAAAAGGTTATATATAAAACATGATAACATGTTGGGGAGTCTGAGCTTCTTAGTCAACCAAAGGAAAGATCAAGAGGAAATTTTGAAATATCTTTTAAAACACAGAAAAGGAGACTAAAGCTTCTTGATTTCCAGTGAGGGCAGCATAAGAGGAAATCAGCTTAAATTGCAGCATGATGAATTTGGGACTGATGTAAGTGGTGAGTTTTGAGTGTGTGGGGGGAGCCAAGGACACTCATAATTTTAATGAATCATGTGTTGTCTTTATTGTCCCCCTAGCCAGTTAGATGTTGCCAGCCTTTCGTGTTCACTGTGGTCTCTAAAATTTATTAATATAATATGCAATCAATGCATATCAAAGATAAAATGTGTTAGTATTTTAGGTATACACATACCTTTTGATTTAACATGGGGTTATTGCTCAGTACAACCCTTGTAAGTTAAAACCAAAGTAGGCCAAACAGGAATTTAATGCACACACATACTGCCCATCCTAGCTTAGTAACAGTGCACTACAGAGTGTCCGTTGTTTCCCCCTGTCATTGCAGAGCTGCTGGAACTGCGGCTCCCTTGTGTTGCTCAGCATCCTGAGAGAGGCTGGGACTGCATATGACTAGCCCAGAAGATCCACATTCAAAATTTGATGTACAGTTTCTGTTGACTGTGGGGTATCATTCTCGCAACATTTTGAAATCCAAATTCATTAAGTGGAACCATTGTAAGTTAGAGACCATGTTTATGTTATTTTGTTTAAAGAATTAAAACAGGAAAAAAAATATCGCCCAAACCAGATTTCCACAAAATGAGATCATCTCTTTAAATAATATAATTAACAAAGCTTAACACCTCTGGTTAATTGGTTTGGCGCTATGTGATGTAATTTGCCAAAATAATCACATCAAAGTTGGTAGACTGCAGAAAGGTCATTTCTCCACATTCTTATTTTCTACAAGAATATTTCACAATTCTGTGTCTTGCAACTTGGTTCAACTTGGAAGAACTCTTCACCCTGCCCCATCTCACCTTGTCTACCTGTCAGTTTCTTATTGCTAAGTAACAACAACCTCCTTCCCCAAAGAAAATGTTATGTAGCTTAACAGCCATTTCTATAGCTCATGATTTTGAAGGTTGGCAGGATCCCATGGTGTCTTTGAAGTTCTAATCTGAGCTTCTGCTATAGAAAATTTTGAGGTGTGTTAAGCTATCAGATGAGGTGTCTTATTGCCACCAAGAATATGAAAGCTCACGATTAGAGACTCAAGAGCTCTTCTCCAGATCTGCACCCCCACCCAGTCTTGAAATACACTTTTGTTTCTTTTCTTGCCCCTTCAGCATTTATCCACCCACTGCCTCTCTTTGGTCAGGATGTTGGATTTACAGAAATCACCCAGAAACCTCTTGGAGGAACAAGAGCTGCTCTCCTTCTGTGTCTTATACTCAATCACAAAAGCCGAGCTCAGAAAAAAAATTCCCTACTGCTTCTGCTGCAGTTTTTGACACTAGAGGACATTTATTCAGCTTTTATTATTTTCTTGTTCAAGAATGTTTAATCTTACTTGTGGGTGGGTGTGGGAGGCAATCACATCAGAAGGAAAAAAAAAGAAATCCAAGCATATTTCTGGGACAAAAATATGTACTAACCACTATACGGTGATGTATTCTTTATAGTTAATAAATATGTAGGAAAGAACATAAGAGAAGAGCCTCTAGACTATACAAAAATCAAAATCAACCCACTGTAGTTCATACCCTGGGTTTACAAAATGATCTGCTTCTCTAGGAAAGCAGACTCATTTTCTGGGAGACAGTTTTCAGAACTTCTTGCTTATAAAATTCCCTGTGGCTAGGAAGTAATATTGGTTAAACAGTGGGTCAGAGCTTCTTTTGACCTACAATGTTGAAGGCTGAACAGAGAAAACTAAGGAGATTTAAGAAAAGGACTCAGAGTGTTTGGAATTTAAGTGAAGATGCTAAAATTTGGAAGAACACATCTACATGACACTGCCATTGGCCAAATTACAATTCAGCATAATCTTTTCAACCTACATTCATCATGTCATTTACTACGGTAGAACAATCATTTTAGTTTGACTGCCCCATGAAATAATACTGTGTGATAGGTTTCTTATTTTTAATGTGTTCAATGTCTTCATTTGCAAAATGGAGATAATAATGATAACACTTCCTTTGTGAGATTCTTTTGAGGATTACAACATAAACAAGTTTAGTCCAGTGCTTGGTGTATGATAGTAGTTAACGTTTAAAGTGATAATTAATGCTGGAAGGGAGTATAGTGTGTGTTTTGAAATTTGATAGAATTGGCTTTAAATCTCAGTTGCTTTTTAAAATGTAAGTACCAAGATATCTTTGGGCACATTATTAAACAACTGGGATAATGCCACTTGTCTTATATAGTTGCTGTGAGGCTTAACTAAAATTACTTAGAAAAGGAATTGAATGCAATGTTTGACACATGGAAATCGATGAATGAATGATAGCTCTTTTATTCTATGGAATTTTTGTAGTGTCTGGAGACAAAAGCATTGGGCTGTGCCATATTTGATCTACTGTGAAAACGTGCCACTGTTCCTCATGTTTTGTGGTAATTGCGAGCTGAGTGAACCTAATCTCTCCTTGAAGATGGGATTTTTATGCAAAGGAAGCCCCTTTGTTGGATAACAGCAGAGGAAGCAGAAAGAGGCATGAAGAGGCCTTTCCTATCAGGGGGAGGGTCTGAGCCTGTGGAAAGAGGGGAGGGAGAACCCTACGTGGTAGTGCAGTTCAGAGAAATACTCAGCCAGGCTGATGGGGAGCCCAGAGCAAAGACTGACCTTCAGAGCAGTCCCAAGTCAGGCAGGGGTGGCCCAGCTCTACTGGACCTGCTGTGCCCATTTCCTGGCCTGAGGTAAGCAGAGCCTTGGGATGGATGCGATAATGGATCTCAAGGGGCCAAATCTGGAGGCTCGCGATGAGCTTTTCTCCTTTACCAGTGTCTTGTGAAGAGAAATCTGAATGCTGTACCTCTATAGCCAACCCAAGGGAGCACGTTAAGGTGTACCCGGGGCAGAACTCTTTGTTCCTTCTAGTTAGTTCCTAGTCTGGATTAAACCTTCAAAACAGATCCTCTCTGAATGAGGAACGGAGTACAATTTTCTAAAAAAAGAAATGCTGCAGAGTATTTCTGGAGGATAATTGAGATATTTAGCAGAACAAATAAAATATTATGAAAAATCAACTTAGTTGCCATTTGGAAAAGAGCAATACAGGTGCCAGTTTACCCTGTTTGATTCCTTAAAGGAAACTAGACGTTAAGCTTCCTTTCAAATGTAAGTGAAAATAAAAATGCGTATTTTAAATTATACCTTTACTTATTGCTTCAGTAATTCATTCTGGTTTGTCTTCCTTTTAAGTGTACTACTCAGATTTGTTTAAAGTTTTTATTTTATACTGCTAGAGATCTCAGGAATATAACAGTAGAGGCAGATTGGAGGGCTATACCAAATCTATTTTTAGCTCTTATTTCCCTTACTATGAAGCCATTGCTTTTTCTTGTGTTTCTTCTTTATTTTCCCTTTCATTTGTGATGTTGGAGGAGAAAATATTTTCCTCCACTCTCTCAGGTTCATGATTGGGGTCTAGGAATTAAAGTGACAAAAACAAATTAGTGGGGGGGAGAGACTGTGCTTACCTACATGCATGTGTATATGGGACTTCACAGAGAAATGTAAGTGAAAGATCAGTTAGAACTGAGAGCTTATATAGCATCTTAGTAGGGAAAGGAAGGCAGAGAAGGGACACTAATACGAAAACAAAAGGCTTCTTTGAAAGATCTATGGGCTCTTAGGAGAATAGATAGGAGATATGATAACCTTTATGACACCATCTGCTTTGGTGTAATGTGGAGACTTCTCAGTCTCTGTTGGTTGGAGTCAATCTTTCCTAGTTGCTCCCAGAGAGAGTTATGACAATTGAATTATTTTGAGTCCTTTTTTGTGAAGACTCTGCTTATAGACAGACAAGGGATTTTAAAAAACCACACTGCCTTCTGCTCTAAATATGTTTTTATATTACGGTGGCATATTCTGTATCCCTTTAGTGATGTGAATGCTGAAATAATTGGTTTGACACGCAATTTGAGGACTCAAATAAATAGTGAGGTCAAATAATAGTGCTGGTATTTTCTCAGCAGGTCAATGTTTACTCACTGAAGGCAATTTAATGGTGGTGGAAAACAAAATAGGGGAGGCCCTAAGTGGCACTAACAGCATAGATCACTTGCTACAATTTGGGTATGGTTTGACCCCGCATAGGTTTATGTGCTATAAATGTGGTCCTTAGTGTAGTAATATTGGGAGATAGTGGAATGTTTAAGAAGTGGGGCCCAGTAGAAGATAATTAGGTCATGGGGGCTCCACCCTCATAGATATATCAATGTGCTAAAAAGAGCAGGCCATTATAATACGTCACTCCACATGGCTGCTCCTTCTCCAGGAGGCTAGTACCCTTTCCACTTCTCTGTCACACTATGGTATGGCCAAGGGAACTTCACCAGATGCCGGTGCTATGATGTTTGTACCTTCTAGTCATCAAACTTGCGAGTCAAATAAACCTCTTTGCTTTAAACATTTTCCAGTGTGAGATAATCTGTTGTAGCAAAGGAAAATGGACTAAGCCATCAACTCCTTAGAAAGAAAATTACAGTCCATGCAATCAGCACATTCTTATGACAGGGGAAAGGCATTGAAACTAAGGGTAGACAGATAAGGGGGAGGATATAAAGTACCAGACAGGAGGTGTAAGGCCAAGGAATAACTGGTTTGTGGTTGGATAGCCCCACTACCTAAGAAAATCCAACAGGTGTTGGATAAGTGAAACCCATGAAAGTGTCACAGCACTTGGGAATTGAAAAGACTAGTAAATCGGCTTCAGGCCTGTAGCAAGTAAACCTTGTCAGTGTAGGTGGGAGCCATGACTGTAGTTACTGTGGCCTTGTCTAAATTTTCTAGATTATAAAAGTGAGGGTAAACACAAAGCTCAATGTTTTCTTGCTGATATACTGGACAATCATTTTTAGAGCTTTTGAATAAAAATGTGGATTATATTTTTTTCTTTCTAAGGCAATTGGTGTTGGGTAGTGACTGAGCTTATCCACATGACTTTGCCTTTTACTAGAGTGGTGCAGAACCAACTAGTTTACTCAAACTTGTGTTAAAAGTATGCTTGAAGATATAATGCAAGGGGGCAGCTGCAATATGTCTTTGTCTAAAGAATACTACTGGGCCAGGGATATAGCTTGGTGGCACAACACCTTGCTTGGCAAGTGCAAGGTCCTGAGTTCGATTTCTGGTACCGAAGAAAAAGAATACTGCTATTCAATCTGGGACTCGATTTTCTTTGAAGAAGTAGGCATACATTCAACAGCATTTGTTGCACGATTGTGTTACCAAAGAACTTGTAAATAATATGAATCTATGCTAATATGGAAATTATTTTAAAAATTATAGTATATTCACAGTACATATCTATAAAAATTAATTATATCAATACCTATTGAGCTTTAGATATCCAAGAAGACACAAGTTCCATGTTTTTCAAAAAGTTATTCCAAAATCCCTTAAAACTTTAAAACTTAGCTTGTTGGTAATGAATGACAAATTTATTAAATTATAGTTCTTTTAATTGAGGCAGCATATAGATTAAATTATAGATATTTGTGCTTGATCCACTTTTCTGTACCTCAAAATAGCTAAAATAATTGTGAGAATATGATGACTGCAATAGCACAAGTATCATTTTTTAAAAGTTAAAGGACTAAGATGATTTGTCAAGGCGAAAGGTAATGCGATCAATGCGCTCAATTATTTGGTTAGGAGCTTTAAAAATGTTTTTATTAAGAGAAAGGAAGTCTAGGGCCACATAGTACTATTCACACAGGAGGAGAGAAAGTAGACGCCAAACTGGTCAATGTAATAGGCCTAGAATTGCATATATAACTTCATATCTGATAGAGCATTGTAGTTTTTAAAGGTATTTTCACATCCAGTTCCACATTTGTCAGAGAGCTGGAAAAAATAAAAATAGAACTAGATTAGTTCTGCTTAAGTTCTGCTTTTGAGTACCAGCTAAATTGGATAATTGATAAAATCTGTACGTGGAGTCGGTCAAGAGAAAATTAAGTTTTTCTTCACTGATGTTTACAATTGAGACATTCTTAAGAGTAAATAAATATAGGAACTGCACTATGGACGATGCTCACAGCTCTCCTATATTCCACACAGCCCCTGAGTGCTTCCGAGGCAGAATAAGAATGAACGTGAAGGAGCATCATCTGGGCGAAGAGGAAAGGCAGAGAGCCTGGAGAAGGAGGCCGTGACAAACTGAGGTGATGATTGTGATCTTGGGCGCACAACTTCCTCTTCCGATAAGGCTGGACTGATTAATTAAGACTAGCCCCATTGCTGATAAGTGGCCTTACTTGGGATATCTATCTAACTTTCCATATCGTCTTAGATTATGTGCCCGTGTGCATGCACACAAACTCATTCATGCACACATACACACACCTCAGCATGTAAAAATATTATGGAAAGTGACAGATAAGATAGGTAAAATAGAAAAATTGAGGAGTTAAGGGGCTAAGGCCTAAGGGAAGATAGATACCCAAGGAGTGAGCCAGAGTTTCAGACTACTTTTGCCCGGGGGCATTTTGCCATTTCCTTAGCCCATGACTGAGAATCTAAAATGTTTCCAAGTGGAGTACCATCGTATCACCTTTATCTTAGTCATTGGAAGTGAGTGACTTGGGCTGAGGGTGTGGCTCAGTGATTGGATACCTATACCATGCATGAGGTCCTGAGTTCCTTTCCCAGCACTGCCAAAGAAAATATTAAAAATAAGTACAAGTTTGAATGCTGTCTTTGCAGGTTTTTCAAAGGTAAAGTTTGGGAATTTGGCATTCCCAACCTTTGAGGCCTTCAGACTATGGCAGCAAGGATGCACCTACTACAAATCACTGGTGTACGTGGCTTAGGGAAAGAATAAGAGTAAGACTAGAACAGAGGAATATTTAAAACCAAAAGACAGAATATTTTAAAACTGAGAAAAGATATCAGGAAGCCTTATTGATTCCAAGCAGGACATAAACAATTAAATTAATGCCTAAGCACTCTGTAGTAAACCTACTGAAAACCCAAAATAAAGAGACAATCTGAAAGGCAACTAGAATAAAAATATCAATTATTTTCAAAGAAGAAAAACTAGTATGACAACTGACTTCCCAGCAGAAACAATATTACAATTGCAAGCAAAAACATTGCAGTGACACCCAGGATTTGGAGGCAGATTTATTCACATGAATAGGCACTAATCATGATCATTTCCAAAATATCAAGGCCTGAAGGCTCAGGAAGGGAGGTTTTTATGGGATGGCAAAGGGGAAGTACAGAGGTAGAGTACTTCACTGTCTTTGATTGGGTCTTACAATGTGCATCACAGTCACCAGCCATTTCTAGAAGACTGAACCAACCAGAACTGCAACAGGAACTGGGCAACTAATAAACTGAAGTATTTTCCCTGGGGTACCATTTTCTGTTACAGTATAAGCTCAAATACTTTGAAATGACAGCTTTAAATTTTTCAAAGAAAATAAGCACCATCCTAGAATTTATATTCAGTCATAATTTCCTTCAGTAACCCAGGTAACACAAGTACATCGTTTTAGTTATATATTGCTGCATAACAATATGCTTAGTGGCTTAAAGTAATAGATAATTATTATTTCACAGTGAGTGAGGGTTAAAAGAGTAGGCACAGGTGAATTAGGTCTTCTCCAAGTCTGCAGTCAATGTTTTGACTAGAATTGGGTCTTGTGTGAGGATCTACTGGGAAAGACTCTGTTTCTAAGCTGAAATCCTTGTTGCTGGCACTCTTCCTTCCAGGCTGTCAAACTGGGACCTACGTTTCTTGCTGGCTTTCGTCTGGAGGCCAGAAGTTTTAAACCCATTTATTAGGAGAGGAAGGCTAAAAACCAATATACTAAGCATTCATCTCAAGAAATTAGAAGAAAGACAAACTGAACTCAGGAAATGTAGGATGAAGAAAACAATAAAAAGCAAAAATTAGTGAAATAGAAAAAGGTACAGTAGAAAAAAATGACAAGGATTAAAGCTCGCAGTTTAAAATCCATTGATAAAATTAATGCAAGTCTACAAAGCATCATTGGTACATTGTAAAATGTAACGAGGCTATTATATACAGTTGTGTTCCCATATACTTAAAATAGTTATATGAGCTAGAGAAATTTATAGAAAGGATAAAACTTTATAAGACTGATGCAAGAAGAAATAGAAAATCTGAATAATACCAAAACATTTAACACATGGAATGCATAAGTTTTTTATGAAGGAAATTCCCAAATAATTTCACTAGTAAATCACACCAACATTTAAGGAAAATAGAATGCCAATTTGTCAAAAACTCATGTAAAATACAGAGGAAAATGGAACATTCTCTAATTTATCTCAGACTGCAGCATAATCTTGAATGCTAAAAATCTAACAAAGATATGACAAGAAACAATATTGCAGGACAAGAACACACATACAAAATTCCAAACAATATAGCAGCCATTCAAATCTACGAATATACAAAAGAATTCATTATGATATTGGGTTTATTTCTGAAAGACAAGGCTAGTTTAACAGCAGAAAATTGTACAGTGTAATTCACCACAGTAATAGGAATAAGGACAAAACTCATAGGCAGGAAGATACCAAGTTCAGGGCAAGCCCAGGTAACTTAGCTAGATCCTGTCTCATAATAAAATTTTTTTAAAAATTGGGGCTGGCAGTGTAGCACAACACTGCTTGGGTTCAATCCTCAGTGATGAGAAAAATCATATGATCCTCTCCATAGAGGCCGAAAGAGATTTGATAAAATTCTGTACCAACTCTTCCTGGACGTAGCCGAGAGCGGTGGCACACGCCTGTAATGCCAGCACTTGGCAGGTTGAGGCAGCAGGATCGCTGCAAGGTCGAGGCCAGCCTGGGCTACACAGAGAGTCCAGGCCAGCCTGAGCTGCATGGTGAGACCCCGTCTCAAACCAAACAAAACAAAATAGCCAACGCTTAGTGGAGGTAAGAAGCTCCACTAAGTAAAAAGGGAACTTTCTTAAACTGATAAAATACAAAAAGAAACCAAAAGAAACTTATTATGCAAATTATAATCATGAAATGCTGGAAGATTTTGCTTTGTGAATGCAAATAGGACAAGTTGGCCTGCTCTTTTATTATTTGTGATTGTACTGGAAGATCTTGACCTACAAAAAAAAAAAGCATTGAGTGGACATGGTGACATACACCTGTAACTCCAGCACTTGGGAGACCGAGGCAAGAGAATTGCTATAAATTTGAAGGCACCCTGGGCTACACAGTGATGTCTTTCTCAAAAGCCAAACAGCAGCACCAACAAAGAACTGATACAGGCAGAGGAGAATGAAAACAAGTGAGCCCTACAAACTGCTTGACTTGGCTTCATTTTGAGAAAGGTATGGCTAGGCCTCATTTATTCCCAGTTTGCCCTGTCTTTTTATTGCCTTGTCTGCCTCCCAAACTTGGATTTATGCAAATATAATGGCATCCCTGGGAACATATTTTTAATGGTCACTGGAATTAACTTCTCAGGAGATATCTTGGTCAGCCTTTCTTCAGCCAAATGGGACCTTCTGCATTCTATTCAAACCCATACTTGTGTGCTACGCAGGTTAGTGTTGCTAAAACATTGTATTTTGATCTTACTATGACTGAGAACAAGGTAGAATACTCAACACTGTTTCAAAAGACATTTTCTCTGGGGCAATTTATTAGAAAGAAATCAGCAGGGTAGTGGCATATGTTTGAGCACTTGATTGACTGATCATTGTTATGACTCACCTACTTTTAAGAAAATGACATGCATCTGGCTATTGCAAACACATGAAAATGTCTAAGAGTAATGCTAATGGATGAGTAAGCTTAAGCTCAACAATCAGGGTGATGAAATGACTTAATGGAAGACTTGCTATTATGAGACAACTTGAAATAGTGAGGATGATCATGCTACAATCATTAAAGGTCTTTGCACGAGAGACTGACAGGCTCTGCAGATAATAAAGAAAGAAGGAGATGCAATCTACACAGACATTAGTGTGGCTTTTATTATATTGAAATGGTATGCTCCTCTAAATGAGTGGCCTATCTCTCTACTTCACTATTCATACATATCTGCTGGTAGTGCAATTGGAAGAAAAGGTCCTCAGGAGAGTAAATGACTAGGTAAGAAGTATAAAATAAATTCCGATTTGGTCTAGTCAGTGTGACTGTACTTGAGAGTGGACCTATATGTCCCTCAGTGAATTTAGAGTGTTTCCATAGAAAACATCAATGCAGTCTCCTTTTGAGTCTGATTTAAGTGTTCACAGCTAACCATAATAAGCTTTCCCCCCATCAATTTGGGTAATTTTGTGCTCCATTTGTGCAGTGTCAAAACAATAGAGCACTTGTTGAGCATAGTTAGTGTGTACTCACTGACTCACACCTCTGGTTAGAAATAGATATATGTTTAAGATTCCTCCATATATCAAGATGCTGATGTTTAACTTCATTTTACCTCTCACAAACACACAAAGTGTGATAGAAACTTGTTGCTCTTGGAATAGGCAATGACAAATCAGCAACATGTTACTGAGAAGATGTGAGCACAGCCATATGTTAAGCATTACTAACAATTATGCAATGTTTTAAAATAGGATAGGCATTCATGTATTCAAGTTACGATTTTCAGATATTTATTTTCTTTGAGGCAGTCAGCTAAACTGAATCTTCTTATGATTTGATTTTCCACTGGTTTCAGGATTCTAAAATGGGTACTGCTTCTCATTGCACTCCTTCATTTCCATGGATGGTTGTTCAGAATACACACTATAGAAGGTTATCACATGTAATGGGGTGCCTTTCACTTTGGGAACACACAGAATTAACTCGCAAGAGAGGGCTGTAGGAGAATGCAGACATATCAGATATCTTGGCCAAGTCCTGAAGCAGCAGGAGAGAACTCTCTACTCCATGTGCCTGCAGTCTAACACTTACTGGGGCATGCAGGTGTACATATAGTGCGCTTTCTACTCACTGCACTTTGAGTACTTGGATTCCAGCATTCCTCCTTTACTCTGACTTTATCACCTCATTTGGGCATGGAGTGTGTGTACTCTCAGCTTTGTGTGCTGGGCACAAGGTAAGTGTGCAGAAGTGGAGGGCAAGTATGTGACTGTGCACCAGCAGCTGCTGCCCTCAGGCTCCAGAAAGATCTATGGGCTTTTGAGCAGGCTTCTCTAATCTTTGGAGAGATGCATATATTCTAACCAATAATTTCTAAAAAAGTTTAACTTATGGAATCACTAGATGCTGCCTAGTCATAAAGATAATGTTCCTCTCCTTCCTTTGCTTTCTGTCCTGTACTTCTCTGTCCTTTACATGCAGGCCACTTTGAGAAGCACTGTAGTTAGCTCAGGAAATGACACCTCCTCCAAGATATAGTCACCTCCTAATTCCCAGTAGCATTAACTACTGCATTATATGGCAAACAGTGCATATTAGCTTATATGGCAAAAGGTGTGATTAAGAATCTTGAGGCACAGAACTTGCCTTGGGTTATCCTGGTGGGTCCTAAGTTCAATCACATGTCTTCTCATAAGAAAGACAGGTAGGGCCAGGGTTAGAGTTCAGTGGCAGGGCACCTGCCTGGAAAGTGTGAGGTCCCTGAGTTTGATTCCTGGTCCTATTGCAAAAAAAAATACAGAGACAGAGGCAGTTTAGAAACACATGCAGTCACCTAATATGGCTGGAATTGTCAACAGCTGGTTGCTATATGTGATTGCTGAGATTGTTCATTAATATTCATTTTGCATTATTGCATAAAAACTACCACAAACTTAGTGGCCTTCAATTACCTGCATTCTTTTTCTCACAGTTTTCCTGGATGAAGAGTTTAAGCATGGCTTAGCTGGGTGTTCTGCCAGGCTGCAATCAAGGTATCAGCCAGAGCTAGAAGCTCAGTGGAAGACAGTTGTGCTACCAAGAGCCTGTGGTCATTGGTCTAATTCAGTACCTTGAGTATGTAAGAATAAGGACTCTGGATTCTTACAAGGACTCTGACCATGAGCAAGAAGCCACTTTTAGCTTCTAGAATATTCCTTAGTTTCTTACTGTATGACCTTTTCCAGAGATTCTATCATGACATTTCTTCTCCAAAGCTAGCAAGGAAAAATGACAGCAAGTGTCCTAGCAAGATGGAGTCCTATGATGTAATATAATTACAGGGGTGACATCTCATCACTTTTGCAATAGTCTATTGGTCAGAAGCAAGTCACAGGTCCTGCCCACACTTAAGTACAGGGGGGCCACACAAAAGTATGAACTATAGGAGGCAGGGATCATGGAACTACCTTAAAGTTTGTTGGCCAAAGTACATTAATTTAATATATTATACAGAGAGAAGTTGGTCAAACAGTACA